>JBBPBX010029038.1:13967-32200 GCA_038048925.1 Garcialebias charrua | reverse complement strand
TAAGGGTTTTAGACATGTATGTATGTATGTATATGTATATATATATATATAAACAATCTAAGTTTTAAAAGCATAAAGCTATAAAAATCGTTCTGACAATGTTTTAACCAATTCCTTTGTGGCAAAACAGACCAACCAAAATGCATTTCATCAAGGACAATCTGCTATCCTCTCTTCAGCTCCACAAAACATTGTATGAATGTTTGTGGAAACACAAATTTAATCTGCAAAAACAAAAATATATAAACATTAACTTGTTTCAGGGTTATGAGCTAGGATCATTATCTCTGATTTATCACAGAGTTACAGGAACCGAAAAAATAAGTTGTGTCAAACCCACATAAGTGCAGTATAAACTACGAATATTGTGGCCTGCACTAGCAAGCCCTAAAATGAGCATATGTGTTTCATTTAAAAAATCATTCCTAGCAGACTGTAGATTTGAAACATGATACCAAGGTCATTGACAGATCCTCACAGATCTATACGTGGGCATGACCTCTGCTGGACAGTTGGCGTGGGTGACTTCAGGACCTGTTCACTTTGCCTATTTGGAGAACCTGTTCAGCCTCCTCTTGTTCCAGCATCCAATGAGACTTTTCTGGGTGCTAATTTACGTCGTCCAGGATCCGTCACATCCGGAATGCATATTCTGGCCATTTGTGTTTGATGACCGTGTTTTGACAGTTCTTTGACAAATTATTTGCCTTCGCTTTGCTGAAAGTCTTTGTGGACAGTCTTTTGCTCGGATTACAGTCCAGTGCATTGCCATCGGTTAGTGCCTTTGTTTCAGTTGTTCTTTGTTTAAGCCCCTCAAATGTTTATTTTGAGCAGGGCTGCATAGGAGTCCAGCCATGGTGTTCTTGGTGAAGTCACAGTAGGCCAGTTTTGGACATGTCTTTAATATTAAATCTGATCCAATCCAATCAATAACCACAGTAGCAGTGATGCAAAAAAATCAGACGTTGCATGTGTTTTTGACATGGTCCTATCATAATGCATGTACTACTAACTATGTGTTCTGCAAAGTGTCATGAGATCCATCAGACTTACTCTTCCCGCTCCACCAACACTGTGAGGTTGCTTCTAAAAGAGTGAAAAAATAGAAAAATGTAAAAATCCTTAACAAACTAGGTTCAAAGTCATCATGTGCATTACCTTGAAGAGAGTCACCTCTGTAATCCTGGTTTGCACAACGGAATTTAAAATGTTCATTTACATGAAAGTGAATCCTTCGACAGAGGCATCCTTTTAATCTGATATGTACAACAGATCTAAAATCATTAATTTACGTATGAGTGAAATTGTCAATTTAACCTGAAACCAGAAATATTGTAGCCTAAATATATTTCAGAAAATATCATGTATTGTTTTCTAGGACATCAGAGGCCATGGAGAATGACTTCCGTATGGCTTCGAGGCAATTCTGGTCCACCATCCGGCGTCTCAGGGGGGAAAGCGGTACGCGACCAACACCATTTATGGTGTGGATGGCATGCTGTTGACCTCAACTCGGGATGTTGTGAGTCGGTGGGCGGAATACTTCGAAGACCTCCTCAATCCTACTGGCATGTCTTCCACTGAGGAAGCAGAGCCTGGGGACTTTGGGTCGGGCTCTCCAATCTCTGGAGCTGAGGTCACCGAGGTGGTTAAAAAGCTCCGCGGTGGCAGGGCTCCGGGGGTGGATGAGATTCGTCCTGAGTTCCTTAGGGCTCTGGATGTTGTGGGGTTGTGTTGGCTTACGCGACTCTGCAATATTGCGTGGACATCGGGGGTAGTTCCCTTGGATTGGCAGACTGGGGTGGTGGTTCCCCTATTCAAAAAGGGGGACCGTAGGGTGTGTTCCAACTATAGGGGGATCACACTCTTAAGCCTCCCTGGTAAGGTCTATTCAGGGGTTCTGGAGAGGAGGGTCCGTCGGATAGTCGAACCTCGGATTCAGGAGGAGCAGTGTGGTTTTCGTGCTGGTCGTGGAACACTGGACCAGCTCTACACCCTCAGCAGGGTCCTGGAGGGTGCGTGGGAGTTTGCCCAACCAGTTTACATGTGCTTTGTGGACTTGGAGAAGGCATTCGACCGCGTCCCTCGGGGGGTTCTGTGGGGGGTACTCCGGGAGTATGGGGTACCAGACCCATTGATATGGGCTGTTAGGTCCCTGTACGACCGGTGTCAGAGCTTGGTCCGCATTGCCGGCAGTAAGTCAGGCTCGTTTCCAGTGAGAGTTGGACTCCGCCAAGGTTGCCCTTTGTCACCGATTCTGTTCATAACTTTTATGGACAGAATTTCTAGGCGCAGCCAAGGTGTTGAGAGGATCCGTTTTGGTGGCCTTAGAATCGCTTCTCTGTTTTTTGCAGATGATGTGGTCCTATTGGCTTCATCAGGTCATGATCTACAGCTTTCGCTGGAGCGGTTTGCAGCCGAGTGTGATGCGGCCGGGATGAGGATCAGTTCCTCCAAATCCGAGGCCATGGTCTTGAGCCGGAAAAGGGTAGCATGCCCTCTCCGGGTCGGAGGAGGTCCTGCCCCAAGTGGAGGAGTTTAAGTATCTCGGGGTCTTGTTTACGAATGAGGGAAAACTGGAGCGTGAGATCGATAGGCGGATAGGTGCAGCATCTGCAGTGAAGCGGGCGCTGTACCGGTCTGTCGTGGTGAAGAGAGAGCTGAGTCGAAAGGCAAAGCTCTCAATTTACCGATCGATCTACGTTCCCACCCTCATCTATGGTCATGAGCTTTGGGTTGTGACCGAAAGAACGAGATCTCGGATACAAGCGGCTGAAATGAGTTTTCTCCGCAGGGTGTCTGGACTCTCCCTTAGAGATAGGGTGAGAAGCTCAGTCATCCGGGAGGGACTCGGAGTAGAGCCGCTGCTTCTCCACATCGAGAGGAGCCAGTTGAGGTGGCTCGGGCATCTGGTTAGGATGCCTCCTGGACGCCTCCCTGGTGAGGTGTTCCGGGCATGTCCCACCGGGAGGAGACCCAGAGGAAGACCCAGGACACGCTGGAGGGACTATGTTTCTCGGCTGGCCTGGGAACGCCTTGGGATTCCCCCAGAGGAGCTGCTCCATGTGGCTGGGGAGAGGGAAGTCTGGGCCTCCCTACTTAGAGTGCTACCCCCGCGACCCGACCCCGGATAAGCGGAAGAAAATGGATGGATGGATGGATGTTTTCTAGGACCACCTTTCTAGTATAAATAATAATTATCCAATTCATTGGGCTTTCTAAGATCCGCCCTCTCTTCTGATTTATTTGTGTACTGTTTTTAATTTTAATGTTAAAACGGCACTGTGGGATGCCCTCATATGTTGTCAATTTATCGAAATTGTTAAGATAAGTCCTCACTTCTTAGTGGTTTCACTTATTAAAAGTCAAAGCATGGGCTAACCCCAATCTATTTGAATAAAACAACCCTTATTACTGTTGTCAATGCCTATGCATTGCATGGTCGAACGGAATGTTATTCTAATTCCCTTTCAAATTTACCAGACCTCTTGTAGCTTTTAATTCATAGTTTATGCAAATCAATAGAAAAATAAAGTTTTAACAACAAAATGTGTTTATTACTCCTTTTTAGTTTCTGCTCTGAAACTAAGTATTTTATAATGAAGGGTAAAACAGCCGAAATATGTTTTTCTGTTTGTGTTTTGTCACTTAGCAAAATAACTCATGATCCACTAAATTACTTTTTGTAAACCTGCAAAAAGTAATGAATGGCTGGACATCTATAATTAATTAACTTCTGTAGTCAACCCAATTCAAGTTGGCAATCACAGTGGTGGTGGTGGGAGGGATGGGGGGGTTGCGGATGGGTGGGGGGGAGGTCTTCCAAGCTGTATCTGTGCAAGAGTTTGCAACAGACGCAGCTGCATTGTCCTTCAAGGTTATATCAGATGTTTTTGCTTCTTTCATTCATTCAGCCATAATTTTGCTACTGTCAACTGAAGTTCTAATCTATCTCGCTTTTTGCCTTTAGACAGACAAACATTTGTGTACAGTATTTATTAGTATATGTGTGCAAATGAATATCAAACTGGAAACATTTAGATCCAGTGAGATCACTTACACCTAATTCCAAAATAGAAATTTCTCAAAAGCAAACCACACAATCCTTGTTGTCACCGCTAGGTTATCAGATAATGTAGTAGTACTTACAAAATGCCTCTCAAACGTGTGTCATTCATATAATGTACAGAGGTTCACAATAAAAACATGAGCTGGTTCTCCTCACAGACAACCACCAAATTTACACAAACGCTTAAGAGAAACAAAAAAATACTTGCATTCTCTCTCAGAGACCGTGCCCAGTCAAAACCAAAACAATTACACAGTCAGACACAGAGAGCAGGCTGCAAGCAGGTTTAGCACAGGTGGAGGGGGGGGGGGAAGGCCCACAGAAAACAGATAACAGACTAGGAGCCAGCTGCAGCTATCCACGCACACACAGAGGAAAATGGGAGAAAGAAAAGGCCAGAGGTGCATCGCTCCACAAACACAAACATACACGTAAAAAAGGTTAAAAATGTCAAATTTTTAAACAAACACAGAACGATGTGTCGTAAAAATATAAAATGTCTTATTTTATCTTCCTGTCTAGCCGAGCTCACAGTAAACGTCCAATGAAAGATATTGACGGCCAGCCTCTGTCAGGTTCCTCTGGTGTTAGACTCACGTGCAGGCGAGTGAAAGAGACAGGAGTTGTAAAATAATAATTAATTTTAAACAACAAAACAAGAAGCTGTCAGGGCAGCAAAAAACTCACTCTGGCAAAACTGGAGCAGAAAACAGGTGAGGACATCAGAGTGGTGAAGAGAGGACTGAATTGTCTATGTGAACAGAACAATGACCGGACAAACAGTGGAGGAGAGGAAGGCTTTTTATAAGGCAGAAAGGGAGTGGGTAATGAGTTCAGCTTGGCTGGTGGCTGATGAGACAGGTGTGAATGATTAAGGCCGAGGGCTTGAGCACAGAGAGACAGACTGAGGAGTGAGTGGGAAATGACAGAGACTGAATGAGATACACAGAAAAGAGAAATCACAAAGCTTAGAATAACAAAAGTATGACAGGAGGGGAAAACACAAATAAACATAAAGAAACACAGACAGGGACAGAGCCTGACAGTCTCACATGTCTGATCTTGGCATAAATTGACCGTCCTCACTTAAAAATCACAGAAGGTCTTGGTTCTGTCAACTGGAATCGTGCACAATCATACAGCCAGTTCTTGAAAAACAGACACCTCACTCCAAATTTCAAGTCCTCGGCTCAGGGTGAACTAGTTCCTGTTACTGTACTCAAATTGTTTTAAAAACGACGTATCAACAAACACTTTTTCACACTCACTTTCTTGTTGACCTGTGCGGTGTCTGGAATTCTCTGCCAATCTGACCTTGATAGCACCAATGGACAGAGGACACTGGCCAGAGAGAAACTGAAAGTTATGCACCATAACTCATGTTCCCTGAAGGAAGGGAACGAGGTGCAACATACTTGCTATGGGAATTGCACCCCCGCGCGATTACCTCAAGGAATACAGTCACGTCTTTACGGCTAGGGCGTCAATGTCGCGCCAGAGGCCCCGCCCTCTGGGTATTTAAGCGACTGACGTCCATCTATCTTTCTCCAAAATTGCACTTCACTGAGCTTTCAGCATTGAAAAGGGCCAGATATGTTGCACCTCGTTCCCTTCCTTCAGGGAACATGAGTTATGGTGCATAACTTTCAGTTCCCTTATCAGTCAGTCTCTCTGTACAACATACTTGCTATGGGAACGTAATTCATTCACGCCCTTGAAATGCTTAACAAAATGCATGCTGGTGTATGGTCATGAGCTTTGGGTTATGACCGAAAGAACAAGATCTCGGATACAAGCGGCTGAAATGAGTTTTCTCCGCAGGGTGGCTGGACTCTCCCTTAGAGATAGGGTGAGAAGCTCAGTCATCCGGGAGGGACTCGGAGTAGAGCCGCTGCTTCTCCACATCGAGAGGAGCCAGTTGAGGTGGCTCGGGCATCTGGTTAGGATGCCTCCTGGACGCCTCCCTGGTGAGGTGTTCCGGGCATGTCCCACCGGGAGGAGACCCAGAGGAAGACCCAGGACGCGCTGGAGGGACTATGTTTCTCGGCTGGCCTGGGAACGCCTTGGGATTCCCCCGGAGGAGCTGCTCCAAGTGGCTGGGGAGAGGGAAGTCTGGGCCTCCCTACTTAGGCTGCTACCCCCGCGACCCGACCCCGGATAAGTGGAAGAAGATGGATGGAGATGGATGGATGGGTGTGAATGTCAGCCCTTGACTAGCAGGCATTGCAAGGCTACTTTCTACTGTGTGTTAGAAAGAACAACCTGAGTGATGTTACATGTAGTAACATCCAAACTGTAATGCTTTGCAAAAGTTTTTAATGAGCTCCAGTTCGCAGTAGCACAGATGTCTGCAACTGGTACGCCCTTGAACAATGACCAGGATGTGGCCAAGCCCCGAGTGGAGTGAGCGTGCACTCCAGAGGGCACCTGTTGACCTTTGCTACTGTACGCCCTTTTAATGGCCTCAGTCACCCAATGTGAAAGGCATTGTTTTGATAGGGCCTTTCCGGTAGCAGGGGCTGCAAAGCACACGAACAGTTGATTTGTTTTTCTCCATTCGGCTGTTCTTTGCAAGTAAGTGCGTAAAGCTCTCACGAGGCAGAGAGCCTTCAGCCTTTCCTGTTCTTGAGTGAATACAGGAGCAGGTGGGAAGGAGGAGAGATCAAAGTCTATACTCCTGTGGTTCAAAGTCAAGACCTTGGGGGTGTATACGGGATTAGGCCTTAAGGCAGTGGTCCCCAAACTACGGCCTGCGGGCTGGATGTGGCCCCCTCCACATTTTGTCCGGCCCCCAGTACAATACCAGAGAGCATTTAGATTTTATTTTTCATGTGTGTATTTTTATTTGATAATAAAGTTGGACTTTTGCAATAAAATGTTCCTTAGTTATGAACTATTTTGAACTATTGTTCCACATTTGATTTATTGTGTTCCACCCTTCTGCAGTCTGTGCCCCTATCTGGCAACCCCCAGAAAAAAATCCTAAACCCACCCCTGTCAAAGACAGAACGGAATAATGGCAAAAAGATTAGGTAAGAGAAAATTTGATTCAGAATGCAGGGCATTTAAGCTACAGTGGACAAAGGATTATTTTTTTGTTCAATGCAAAGAAAAGGTTGTCTGTGTCATCTCTGTCAAGAGATGGTGGCGGTATTCAAATAATACAATCTGCGGCGACACTATGAGTCCCATCACAAAGACAAGTATGATAGCTTGCAAGGCCAAATGCGAGTAGACAAACTCTCAAAGCTAAAAAGTGGACTGTTAGTTTAGCAGAATACATTTGCACGTTTGTTCTGTGAGGAAACCAGGGAGTTATTTGGTTATTATTTATTTTATTAATAGTGTTATTATTTATCTCCTGACTTTTGTGCTGTGAAGAACCCAGAGAGGGTTATTTGATTGTGCTTTCTGGAAAACAATAGATTTTTACATTTAGGCACTCCTGCAATCATCACACTTTTTCCTGTTACAAACTGACTCCGGCCCCCCACCAGAGAAGGGAAAAGTTATGTGGCCCTCATAGGAAAAAGTTTGGGGACCCCTGCCTTAAGGTGACCTTTGACCCGTCAAGGGCGAATCTGGTATACATTGGATAAAACATGCAACCTCTCCTGAAAAAAACAAACCTCGACCCGTCAGTATTATCCAATTTCAGGCCTGTCTCCAGACTCCCATTTGTTTCTAAACTTCTAGAGAAAATAGTTGAGTCCCAACTAAAGTGCTTCCTGGAGGATCACGCTATCCCCGAGCTTTTCCAGTCTGGCTTCAAATCCCTCCACAGCACTGAGACTGCCCTACTGAAGGTTTTTAACGACATCTTTCTATCCACAGATACTGGTGACTCTGTGCTGCTTGTCCTATTGGACCTCACATCCGCTTTCGACACCATCGACCATGAGATCCTCATTGCTAGGTTGGAGCAGTGGGTGGGCATCTCAGGATCAGCCCTAAACTGGTTCAGATCCTACCTCTCTGACAGGTCTTTTTGTGTGTCCATCAATGATTTTACTTCTGCAGTGGCGGCTCTTAAATGGGGGGTTCCGCAGGGGTCCATCCTGGGTCCTCTCTTGTTCTCCTTATACCTGCTGCCACTCGGTGCTATTTTCCGGAAACACAATATACCTTTCCACTTCTACGCTGATGACTGTCAAATCTACTTCCCCCTAAGACAAAATGGTACAGGCTCTATTCAACCTCTGCTCGACTGCCTGGCTGACATCAGGGACTGGATGGCTTTAAATTTCTTAAGCTTCAATGATAAGAAGTCTGAAGCCATATTGTTCCTTCCCAATGACACAACCTCAAACCACTGCATTGACCTGTCTGCTCTACCCCTGTCCGAAAAACAAAAAGTCAAAAATCTGGGAGTGATAATGGATCCTTCCATGAAACTCAACAGTCATGTAAACATGATCGTCAAATCCTGTTTTTTCCAGCTGAGGCGTCTGTCTAAGCTGAAGCCCATATTATCCAAAAAGCACCTGGAGACAGTGATTCACGCATTCATTACATCTAGGCTTGATTACTGCAATTCACTTCTGTTTGGCGTCAGTCAAGCCACCATTGCACGATTACAACTGGTTCAGAACGCAGCTGCCCGATTTTTAACCAGCACACGCAAAAGAGAGCACATTACACCAGTCTTGGCCTCCCTTCACTGGCTACCGGTTCATCTTCGAATCCAATTCAAAATTCTCATGTATGTCTACAAATCGCTGAACAGTCTCGCCCCCGCCTATCTCTCGGATCTGATACACCCATATGTCCCTCCACGTGCTTTGAGGTCAGAGGATCAGGTACTCTTAATAGTTCCAGAAACTCGCCTTAAGCGCAGGGGTGACAGGGCGTTCTCTGTAGCAGGCCCAAGACTCTGGAACGAGTTACCGCTGCTCATCAAACAGGCCCCCTCCCTCTCGGTTTTCAAATCCCGGTTAAAAACTCACTACTACTCCATTGCTTTCAATGCCAGCTGATTTGTATTGGATCGTTTGATTTATGATCTGCAATGTTTTTATGTTTTTCGTGTTGTACTTCATTGTCTGTGTTGCCTGTTGCGTGTTTGTTTGTCCAGCACTTTGGTGTGGACTTGTTCCTGTTTAAAGTGCTTTATAAATAAAATGGTATGGTATGGTATGGATGTACAGACAATGCATGGAGGTCACCCACGCGTTTCGCCGAGCAAAGTGCCAAGATTAGAGTGGTTTTATAAGATAACATGTCTATCTTAACCTCACTCAGTGGCTTGAATGGAGGATCACAGAGAGCTCCCAAGACCAGACTAAGATCCCAACCAGGGGTCAGGATCCTGTTGGGTGGTTTTGTCCTAAGCACGACCTTCATAAATCTTATTATGATTGGATACGCGCCAGGTGTCCTGTATCCCCAGCCTTCGTGACAGGCTGAAATAGCTGATAGGAAAACTTTAATCGTTGAGAAAGAACAACCTTTTTCCAGTAAATCCTGAAGGAAAATCAGGAGCTGAGTCAGGTCGCATGAGTAAGAAATAATATTTCTTTCTGAGCACCAAGCCTAAAAAATATGCCACTTCCGTGCGTAGAGGGACTGTGTTGATACAGCATGAGCATTTTGTATGGTTTTTACCACATTTTCTGGCAGGCCTGATGCCATCAGCTTGTTCTTTTCTGCCAACAAGCTGAAATTTTTAACAGTTCTCGGCCTAGGCGGCGAGGCTACTTCTTCTGGTGGCATAGTTTGACCTTGAAGAAGAGCAGTTGGTGCATCCAGTTCCCCTCCAGGGGCCCCGGAAGCCGTGACCCCTTGGAGGTCAACCAAGTTTGGGAGAAGGCCTTTTTGTTGATGTGCTACCAGGCTGCTCTCATCGAGAGTGATCGAGGGCAGATGCAACCTGTTGTTTTTTTAGACAGAAAAGGAGCAGAATGTCTGCTTTCTCTCTTCTTGTTTTGGGCCATTGGACTGAAAAGCTGCAAATTTTGTAAACGAGCAGATCTTCTGACCCCCACGTGTTTCCTGGATGGGTCCAGTTTACTGTTCCTTGGCCTTAACAGAGCGTTGGAACCAGACAAACCTGCCAGGGTCTGCGTTTCACCCGTTGGGGGGATACTGTTTAAAAGCAGAGCTGGACCAGCACAGTGAGAGAGGTCACGTGCTGCGGGATCACTGCTTGAACATTGCGTGTCACTTATTAATAATAAAGGGATAGCTGCATTGTGAGAACGTGGAGATGGTTCTTTGTGTTTGGCAGACTTTAAGTTGTTTGGTGATAAGGAGCCCAGTTCCTTCCGAGTGACGGGAAGAGGAATCTGATTCAGCTCTGAGCTGTTTACACACACATACCAGCCTGAACACAATTGCTTTTATGAACGTGTGAAGCTAGTGGTCGCCTACGGGCATCTGACGTGCCCCCCTCCGTCGTTAGATTCTGTCGGCGCGTCTCCCTGAGGTACGGACATGTCACGTGTTAGCTTGGTTAGTGTATTGGCCGCCCCGTCGTTCACAATGGAGCAGGGGCTGGAGCATGTGATCCCCCTCACCTGTCTCCATGAGGCGTGGGGGGACTGCTTGCAGACGCTTCTGTGCTTGTTCTCTACAGACGGAGCAGAGGCACCCCGTTGGGGTTTATTGATTATGCTAACACCCCGTGAGGGGGGGGGCGGGGATGGTCCCCTTCCTTTATGACGGCTGGCAGGCCAGAGGGACCTGAAGTTACTTGTGTTTGTTGCTTTTTTTTCTTCTTTTTTTAGAGTCAATAAACCAAGGAGGAGTTGTTTTTTTCAGCTTTATTCGTGCTTAAGTATAATGACATGTTTGAATTTATGCCACTCAGAGCAGGAAAAACATGATTTGTGCATGCAACAGAGTTACCAGCCATTTGTACCATGCTACAAATAAAGTCTGGATATGAACGGATCATTCCCCGTACCGCTTGGGCGAGTGACCATGTAAAGTCAAGACGTGAACCTGGTTCATCAGGCATGTTTTTGTCTGTCGTCCTGGTTTGCCGAAGAGGCCCTGTGTCTGACCACCTGGCGGGGGACGAACCTGTTTTTGCTCCATGCGTGCTCGGTACAAGGTTGGCCCGGCGGTGGTCTCTGCCGATGCTCATCCTCGTAGGCCGTCTGCTTCTGCGGTGGGGCACGTGTTGCCGAGCGGTGTCGAGGCTGCGCAGGTCTTCTTCCAGCAGACTCCCTTGAGGGAGGGGGGAAGCTTCTCATGGGAATGCCCACCCGGAGAGCTTCAGCCTGTTTGCGCCTTTGGTCCAACTTGGTCTGAATTCGATCCAAAGCTTTTCCAAATAATCCTGTCGACTCTATCGAGTGGTGGAGAAAAGGCACCTGTTGTCCCTTGGGGAGATCCGTTAAAGTCATCCACAAATGGCGTATCGCGATAACCACTTCCGCCATGCCTCTGCCCTGAGCGACAGCGGCTGTACCCATCATGCGGAGCACGAAGTCTGTTGCCCTGCGGGCTTCATCCAGCAAGTCGGCTGCAGCCTGCTTGTCCGTTGTTACCTGGAGCTGTTGCAGTTTTTCAGCTAGGTAAGCCTGCATCAACGCGGACGCGTTCATGGCGCGCGCCGCGAGTCCCTGAGCTCTGTAGCATTTCTCGAGAAGAGAAGCCGAGGCTCGACAAGCTTTGCTGGGAAGAGTTGGTTTTGTCCCGGATGACTTGGGAGCCAGGTGAGACGCCAGCGTGTCCTCAATTTGAGGTACGTTGGCTATCCCCACCTCATCTATCCCGTCCACGTCAAGGAACTGTGAGAGTGGTAGGAGCATGGGAGCTCTGGGTTGAGGCCAGGTATGAGTTGTTCTGTGAGGAAGTCCAGGAACACAGGCATCCTTTGCCTCGTGGCGGCCTGCTGCTTCGAGTAAAAATAGTTTCCTGCCAGCCTCGTGAACTGTTGACGAGGTGGAGGCTCTGGCCATGGGATTTGCAACGCATCCGCTGCTCTGTGACACAGGTCGAACAGAGTAGGGATGGAAAAGTCAGTTTCTGGAAGCACAGGTACCGGGGACTGGGAGAGGTCTTCTCCCTGTTCCTCCAGTTCGACGTCTGCGTCCTCCGCAGAAAATTCTTCTGAGGCTGAAATCGAGATCTCGTCCTCGTTCATCATGCCTCGAGTGTCGAATTCAACTGTTAAATCCACCATATGAGCCAACACGTCAGGGCTGTCACCCCATTCGACTCGTGTGCTGTCGTGTAGAGCCATGTTCTCGAGCTCCGGCGTGGGAGTGAGGGGCTCAGTGGTGTCCGCATCCGCTGACACTGCTGGGGCGCCCATGGCCTTGACGACGAGGTCAACCCGGTGCCGTAGCACTGCATCCAGCATCTGGCTGCAGTGTGGGCAAAAGTCGCGGGCGCATCCAGCGCTGATTTTACGTGTAGCATTCCCAGACAGACTGGACAGGCCTCATGGGTGTCCGTCGCCGCAAGGGAGAAACCGTATCCGCTAGGACAGGCACGCGAAGTTCGGCTCGATGTCCTGTTGGTTTTCCTTGGAAGTCTTGTTTTTCGCTTTCCTTTCTCTGGAGGCATGTCCGAGATAAGGCGAGCGAGTCCTTCCAGAAACCTTTTTCTTTTAATTTGTTTAGACGTCTCCTCCGTCATGTCGCTTTCGCTGGCTAGCCCGCTACGAATTAGCATGGGTAGCAGTGTGACGCAGTTAGCGCCGTCGAGCGAAGCAGTCTGTGGAGAGAGGAGAAAAAAATACTTTGAGGTTAAAGAAAATGTCCCGGACTAGCTTTCGCTAGTCCAGCAGTACGCAGGAATAATTCTCTGTGCGTTCTGTGTAGGGAGCAAGCTCACCTCTGGTTGAGCGATGAAGCAACAGAGAAGTCCCACGAAGAGAGGTAGTTCAGGTTTAAGCGAGGTGAAGGGCAAATAAGAGAAAGATAAATGGGCGTCAGTCGCTTAAATACCCAGAGGGCGGGGCCTCTGGCGCGACGTTCACGCCCTAGCCGTAAAGGCGTGATTGTATTCCTTCAGGTAATCGTGCGGGGGTGCAATTCTCATAGCAAGTATGTTGCACAGAGAGACTGACTGATAAGGGAACCAACTGGACTTTTTGTCATATTTACCTTGCCTCGCAGCGTGCACTGTTTGGAGGTCATCAGGAGCAGGTATGGGGAGAATGGGTTTCAGCACCATAATGATGGGGATTTTAAACACCTGTTACCTTAATAAAAACCACATAAGATAAACAAGATAATTGAGTTAACACAAATAATGAAACTTTGCAAAGGGGATAGGCTTTTAATGTCTTCTGAAACTTAGTTTGGTCTCAAAATACATTATCCAGCACAAATCCGAATTGTGCTGGACATCACAAGCTATTTAAACAAGAAGGAGGTGGAGTTGACAAGCTCTGACGTCTTACAGATAAAACAAATGAGTCTTGGTTCTGATCCAACAGGAACATCTAATCCAAACATTGTCAAGGCTAAAAGACTTTGTCTTTTCTGTATCAATGGGAAAAACAAACATGTATGTTTGTACTATCAAATATAAGTGTTTGATGGGAACACTTATATTTGATATAAGTGAGCTGGGTAAGGCTTATTAGGTCAGAATAATTAGTTTTAGATGATAAATGTTGAACATCTCCATCAAAAACAATAGGAGAAACTGGAGACCCCATAGCACACCCATGTTTCTGCCCATAAAATTGCTCCCCATGTGTGAAGTAGGTTGACTGCTGGCACAGTTTCAAGAGTTGACAGAGTTGCTCTGTGGAAAGTGTGGTCCTGCTGTTCAGAGTGGTTTCTGATTTTAACTTTAAACAGACCACCTCTACTGCCTCATCAATAGGAATCACATATGGGGAGCAATATTATAGACAGAAATATGGGTGTGCTATGGGGTCTCCAGTTTCTCCTATTGTTGCCAACCTGTACATATAGGAGGTAGAAAAGAGAGCCTTGACGTCTTTTCAGGGAGACAACCAAGTCATTGGTTCAGGTATGTTGACGACACCTGGGTGAAAATTAAATCTCAGGAAGTCCAACATTTCACTGATCTTATCAACTCTGTGGATAAATATATCAAGTTCAACGAGAAGATGTAAAAAAATGGCAGGTTGGCTTTCTTGGACTGTGAGGTCTCAGTTTCTGATAGAGGAAATTTGCAAACTGAGGTGTACCGCAAACCCACACACACAGACCAGTATTTACAGTTTGACTCCCATCACCCTCTGGAGCACAAGTTAGGAGTCATCAGGACTCTGTACCACAGAGCAGACAGCGTCCCCACTAACTCAGGAGCCAGACAGAAGGAGAAATCACACACAAAACAGGCTCTAGAGAAATGTGGATAACCTAAGTGGGCCTTCCGGAAAGCAGAGAAGAAACCCAAACAGGGCTCCAGCCAACGATCAGGTGAAAAGAAGGAACCCAGACCCAGAACAGTGGTCATTCCGTATGTTGCGGGAGTTTCAGAGATGTTTATTTTCTAAACACAACGTCCCAGTGGCTTTTAAACCACATAATACATTACGACAAAGACTGGTTCATCCCAAAGATCCAGTCCTCCGGCACAAACAGAGTAATATTGTGTATGCTGTTCAGTGTCAGGAGGGCTGTGATCAGTCTTGTCGGGGAAACTAAACAGCCACCAGCCAAAAGGATGGCCCAGCACAGAAGATCAACATCATCAGGTCAGGACTCTGCGGTCTACACTCATCTCCAGGCCAGCGGTCACTCTTTCAGGGATGAAGATGTTCAAATCCTTGATAGAGAGGAACGATGGTTTGAGAGAGGAGTAAAGGAGGCCATCTTTGTGAAAAGAAACTGCCCATCATTAAACAGAGGCGGAGGCCTCCGGGTTCAACTGTCTCCCTCTTACAATGCTGTTATTGCTAGTATCACTCAGCCCTCTGTGAATAGCAAAAAACCATCAGGGTGCTAACGATCTGTCGTTAGGCTGATGGTCCTCCTTGATCATGTGAGCAGCTGGTTTCGGCTGTCATCAGCCAACTGGTTGATCCACTGTAAGAGGGTGCTATTTATAAGACTGAGCTGAATACAGCACCTCAGACTGAGGAAGTCTTTCGGACAAAAGACGAAACGTTTCTAAATTTTGTTTTTTGCTTTATTTTGTTTTGTGTTTTGAATGTCCAGAGGACCAGACTTAGCTTTTTTAGATTTTTCTACCTGGATTATTGAGCGCAGGGTAACTTGGATAAACTTAAATGAATTACCTTTTCCCAATTGAAATAATTCAGTTGGATGCTGGTGAAGATTCTCAGTCGTCCAGGACATGATGAAATCAAAAAAGGCGTTCAATACAGGATCAACTGGACTTTATTTGTTGCAGAAAACGTTTCGACTTCTGTCCAGAAGTCTTTTTCAATTCTGAATGGAAGCTGTGAGAACGAGAAGTTTTATACAGGCTTACAAGTCACGCACCAACATGTGAAATTGGAAACTGAAAAAACACCACAAATTAAATAACATGCCCATTCTATTTAAATTGACAAAACGACCCATCCCAGCTTAACAAAAGGGGTTTGTAACACATACATGTAAATTGAAAGATCACACCAGGAGGTTCCCTTAGGTCTCTGTTAGAAGACACAAAACTGTATGTAAATTGACAAACAACACCTCCCAAATAACAACAGAGGCTACTCAGAGAACTTTGTTAGTCTAATTTACAGACAAGGCATCCCTGCTCCCATCCGGTGTAAAACGTTTCGGAATCAAATCCAAAACTGAGTTATAAGTCTTAGACAGTTGAAATCTCAGACCTCCTCCTCTGTTAAGAGAAGGTTTCTCTCTCTTAACATACACAGCTTCCTTTACCCCCCTCTCAAACCATCTGTGTTCTCTGTCCAAAATTTGAACATTCTGGTCCTCAAAGGAGTGTCCCTTGTCCGTGAGGTGGAGGTGAACGGCAGAGTTTTGTCCAGAGGAGGTTGCTCTCCTATGTTGAGACATTCTTTTGTGGATAGGTTGTTTCGTTTCTCCGATGTAACGGTCTGAGCAGACTTCGCTGCACTGGACTGCATCCGAAGGACAAAACCCCACACACAAACAGAGTGGGGTGGTTTATGCAGTCCAGTGCAGCGAAGTCTGCTCAGACCGTTACATCGGAGAAACGAAACAACCTATCCACAAAAGAATGTCTCAACATAGGAGAGCAACCTCCTCTGGACAAAACTCTGCCGTTCACCTCCACCTCACGGACAAGGGACACTCCTTTGAGGACCAGAATGTTCAAATTTTGGACAGAGAACACAGATGGTTTGAGAGGGGGGTAAAGGAAGCTGTGTATGTTAAGAGAGAGAAACCTTCTCTTAACAGAGGAGGAGGTCTGAGATTTCAACTGTCTAAGACTTATAACTCAGTTTTGGATTTGATTCCGAAACGTTTTACACCGGATGGGAGCAGGGATGCCTTGTCTGTAAATTAGACTAACAAAGTTCTCTGAGTAGCCTCTGTTGTTATTTGGGAGGTGTTGTTTGTCAATTTACATACAGTTTTGTGTCTTCTAACAGAGACCTAAGGGAACCTCCTGGTGTGATCTTTCAATTTACATGTATGTGTTACAAACCCCTTTTGTTAAGCTGGGATGGGTCGTTTTGTCAATTTAAATAGAATGGGCATGTTATTTAATTTGTGGTGTTTTTTCAGTTTCCAATTTCACATGTTGGTGCGTGACTTGTAAGCCTGTATAAAACTTCTCGTTCTCACAGCTTCCATTCAGAATTGAAAAAGACTTCTGGACAGAAGTCGAAACGTTTTCTGCAACAAATAAAGTCCAGTTGATCCTGTATTGAACGCCTTTTTTGAATTCAGTTGGATCAACTATTCTCTTTTTTCAGTTAAAAATTGATGATTTACTTTTGGATAGTTCAGTTTTATTCATTTATTTGTTGATTTTTTGTTAATTTGGCACAATTTAAAAAGTT
This sequence comes from Garcialebias charrua, assembly GCA_038048925.1. Lineage (NCBI taxonomy): Eukaryota > Metazoa > Chordata > Actinopteri > Cyprinodontiformes > Rivulidae > Garcialebias > Garcialebias charrua. Next base: position 15,242 of record JBBPBX010029038.1, on the reverse strand, counting down.
TGAGTTAATTTTCCATAAAATTAAGTCAGAGAGAATTGATTCTTCAACTGACATAAACTAAACGATTTGAATGGGCACCGTGGGCAGCACGGTGGCACAACTGGTAGAGCTGCTGCCTCTCAGCGAGAAGGTTGCCGGTTCAAATCCCGGTCCGGGGCCTTTCTGGGTGGAGTTTGCATGTTCTCCCCGTGCATGCGTGGGTTTCCTCCGGGTACTCCGGTTTCCTCCCACAGACCAAAAAACATGCTTGTTAGGCTGATTGGTGACTCTAAATTGACCCTAGGTGTGAGTGTGAGAGTGGATGGTTGTTTGGTGTGAGTGAGACAGGTCCCTCTTGTAAATGAGTCCCCGTGACTCAACGAGGCTAGCCTGTATAAATAAAGGTTGAATGAATGAATGAATGAATGAATAAAATTGACTTAATTTGTCAAGTTAAACAAACTTGCTGGGTCGGTGTCGGGCTTTATATTGTGTCAGAAATGCATGTAGCCAATGATCCAATATATACAAACATGGCCTGCCATACTGCACCTGCCACACGTGACTATTTGACTGCGTGATGACCAGCCGGTTGAAAGAGGTAAAATGTTCAGGCAAGCTTCAGATGGACTACTGCCTGCAATGTATATATATATATATATATATATATATATAGTGTATATATATATATATATATATATAATATATATATATATATATATTTTGGGCAGCACGGTGGCACAACTGGTAGAGCTGCTGCCTCTCAGCGAGAAGGTTGCCGGTTCAAATCCCGGTCCGGGGCCTTTCTGGGTGGAGTTTGCATGTTCTCCCCGTGCATGCGTGGGTTTCCTCCGGGTACTCCGGTTTCCTCCCACAGACCAAAAAACATGCTTGTTAGGCTGATTGGTGACTCTAAATTGACCCTAGGTGTGAGTGTGAGAGTGGATGGTTGTTTGGTGTGAGTGAGACAGGTCCCTCTTGTAAATGAGTCCCCGTGACTCAACGAGGCTAGCCTGTATAAATAAAGGTTGAATGAATGAATATATATATATAATATATATATATATATATATATATATATATATATATATATATATATATATATATATATATATATATATATATGTGGGAGTGGTGGTGCAAAGGTTAAGAAGGTGAGCTTGTGATCGGAAGGTCGCCGGTTCAAGCCCCGGTACCGACAACATCAAAGATGTGGGTGGGATAAGTGAAGCGGTCATACTTATATCCACCCTCATCTGCCCCACTCTGGGCCCTTGAGCAAGGCCCTTAACCCAC
>JBBPBX010029038.1:0-13934 GCA_038048925.1 Garcialebias charrua | reverse complement strand
TGTGTGTGTATGTGTATATATATATATATATATATATTTTGTGTGTGTGTGTGTGTGTATGCATACTGGGTATATGTGTGTGTACGTCCATATTTTCAGGGTTCTTTTTTTGTTGTGAAAAGCATAGTTGTTCTGTCTGCGTATATTGAGCAGACGTAACTGGAAATATAAAGTTCCAGTTTTAGCTCCTTAGTCCCAGAAGCTTGCATTGTGGTGGAATCAGGTCTGGCATTTTAGTATTTCTCTGTCTGCAGCAGTGGTGGAGAAAGTTCTCAAACACTGTACTTAAGTAAAAGTACAAATATACAGACAAAAATGTACTCTAGTAAAAGTAGAAGTACCATATTAATGTTTTTACTTAAGTAAAAGTAAATAAGTACTTGCTTTTAAAAATACTTAAAGTATTAAAGTAAAACTACTTGCTGAATGTGTTACCTAATACAATCGTTTACAATTTCGTTGTGTGCATATTGTATGTATATTTTCTGTAATACATTAATAGTGTTGAGTCATTTTAATGATCCATGTTTCATATAATACATGTTTTCATTGTGTTTACTCTGTGACACAGTTCACACTTGGACATGTGATTCTGTGCATCAGAATTTCAGGGATGACATGCAGAGTTAAATGTCAAAAAGCAAAATAAGAAAGAGGAATGATTATACCTTTGAAAGTTTTGATTTAACACAAAGCAGAACCAATGTGTCATTTTAGCTGTAGTAAACATATTTAAGTAAAAGTTGTCTGACAGAAAAAGGAGCATTAGATCTAACAAAGGAATAACTGATCATTTCAACTCCAGTTTGTCATCAACTCTAGTTAAAAATAACTGTCTAGTCAACTTGTAATGGGTCAAAAATGACAATATTTTAACTTCCTGACACCATTTTTAAAACTTGAACCTGAGTGTCGAGACATTTAGAAATCTCTTGTCTCCTGTGCTAGCATCCGATGAACTAACATGGGGCGGCCTTGGCGTAGTGGTAATGGCAGTCGTCCCCCGATCGGAAGGTTGGAGGTTCGAATCCCGGTTCCCCACACCATGTGTCGTTGTGTCCCTGGGCAAGACACTTAACCCCGAGTTGCTCCCGGTAGGACTGGAAAGGCGCCTTGCATGGCAGTCTGCCGCTACCGGTGTATGAATGTGTGTATGAATGGGTGGATGGTTGGTATTGTAAAGCGCTTTGGGGCTCCTCATCGGGGGCTGGAAAGCGCTTTATAAATAAGCTCCATTTACCATTTACCATAACACATTTTAATATTGCAGCCCAAATTTCTTGTTAAAGTTCAGAAGAAGTTGGTTTTCAAAGTTTTTTTAGTCCAGTCTGGCTCTTTAGGGAGAGAGAATCTGTCCTACTGTACTGAACTGTCTTTCAATAGTCTTTCAATAATATTTCAATAGTATTTCCAATAATATTTCAATAGTCTTTCAATAATCTTTCAATAGTATTTCAATAATATTTCAATAGTCTTTCAATAATATTTCAATAGTCTTTCAATAACATTTCAATAGTCTTTCAATAATATTTCAATAGTCTTTCAATAACATTTCAATAGTCTTTCAATAACATTTCAATAGTCTTTCAATAACATTTCAATAGTCTTTCAATAACATTTCAATAGTCTTTCATAACATTTCAATAGTCTTTCAATAACCTTTCAAGTCTTTCAATACGGGTGTTGTGTATCTTCTGGCTGAAACTCTGTGGTGGAATCCATTTTGGGTGTGTTAGTGGTGCTGTGGGTGCTCCCAGCTCAATGATGTATACACTAGAATATACATCATTGGTCCAGCTCTTCTTGAAAGCATGTCTAATGTTACCTGTCCACTTTGCAGTGATTCAATGGACCAACTCCCCTCTCGACGTCAGTTACTTTCAATCTAACGACAAATCAAAAAACTGCAACGTGAATGTAACTTGTAACGCAACACATTATAGAAATGTAGTGCAGTAGAAAGTACAGATACTTCATGTAAAATATAGTGCAATAAAAGTACCCACATTTAATTCTAATTAAGTAAAGTACAGATACATGAAAAAATTTACTTAAGTACAGTAACAAAGTATTTGTACTTAGTTACATCCCACCACTGGTCTGCAGTGTAGTCCTCCTTAGTCTTCTTCCATGAAACCAGTTATGATTCAAAGTGTGATGTGCCTTGACCCCAGAATTCAGTTTAGATGGTTTTGATGGTTTTGTTTTGGCTCTTTGTTGCTCCTATCTATGGTCGTACTTATCTGGCTTGAGTTGCATTTTCTTTTGCATCCATGTCCTGGGAGGTTGGCTACAATTTCACAAATTACAACATTTAATAACCTTGATAGCTGTGGACAGAGGCACATGAACCTGATTAGAAATGGTCTTGCAACCTTTCTATTTAACATGGATATCTATACCAGTAATGTTGTTTTTGAACTCCCCAGACACACAAGATAAACAACATATCACGTATTTTCACATTTATTTTTGCAAACACTTTGACAAACTAAAATTATGCTGATGCACATTAGTTAGTTTCTTTAATTTAGTTATATTTTAATGAGTACTCATTTGTCTGCATCTGTAGTTTAATTATCAATATTAATTATTTTAAGTAACAAAGAAATCATACAAAAAAGTGATAAAAATAAGGCAAATATATATTTTAATATATTAAATATTGATTGAAAAATGGTATGTACAAAAACTGATAAAGTATCTGAAATATGTGAAATGATGTTTAGTGGTGCCCTGCTGCATCTTCTCTCTTGGAACTCTTCATGGTTGCATCTGGAGTTTAGTTTGTGATCGGATCCTTTTGCATTTTGGACACTTTTTCCCCACAAAACAGCGTTTGTGAAAGCAAGCCTTGCACACTGAGAACAGTGAGCAGAAACATAAAGGGAAGAAACATGCTGGTTAGACATTAGCTTCAAATCTTCAAAGTAGTCTCTGTCAGAGAAATCAGCTTTATATGTAATATTTACATTCTTATAATAATTTATACAATTTGTATACATCCTCACCTGTACAGCGCTTACATATGTCCTTCTGAAAAGGAAAGAGGATGTCCTTTTCATGACAAAACTCGCAAATAAAACCTCGCGCCAGACACAGCTGTGTGGGAAAAGTTAGAAATTTGTATAAATATCAGGGCAAAGTATCAAATTACATAGAAGAAATTATATACATGTAGATGAAAAAAAAAGAGCAAATTACATATAATTGCATAATGTAACAGGTATAAATTTTGAGTACTTTGTACTATTTTGGGGTGTACTTAGTAATTCTCTTTCCTGAATCATGTCAACAGGGGAGTGGGGAGTGGTGGCGCAGAGGTTCAAGAAGATTGACCTGTGATCGGAAAGTTGCAGGTTCAACTCACCGGACTGACAACATGAAAATGTGGGTGGAAAAGGTGAAACACCCACACCTGCCTCCACCCTCATTTGCCACACTCTGGGCCCTTGAGCAAGGCCCTTAACCGCCACCATCTGCTCCCAAACAGGACTCTCTGTAAAGTTTGCAGATGATACAGCGGTGGTGGATGCATCACAAACAATGATGAGTCCAGCTACAGACAGGAGGTGGAACACCTGGAGAGCTGGTGCAAAGACAATAACCTTCACATGAATGTGAAGAAGACAAAGGAGATGATTGTGGACTTCAGAAGGAACAAACACACCCACACCCCCTGAACATAAGAGGATCTGCGGTGGAAGTGGTCTCCAGCTACAAGTACTTGGGTGTACACATGAATGATAACCTCAGCTGGAGCAACAACACCACCAGCCTGATCAAGAAAGGTCATCAGAGACTCTACTTCCTCAGACGGCTGAGACGAGCTGGTCTGAGTAGCTCAGTCCTCACCTCCTTCTACAGGTGTGCAGTGGAGAGCATCCTGTGCTCCAGCATCAACGTGTGGCATGGAGGCTGCACAGCTGCAGAAAGAAAAGCTCTACAGAGAGTGGTGAAGGCTGCACAGAAGATGTTGGAGTCAGTCTCCCCACCATCACAGACATCTACACCTCCAGATGCAGGAAGAAGGCCACCTACATCATGAAGGACTCCACTCACCCAGCACACTCACTTTTTGCCCCACTCCCCTAAGGACGGAGAATGAGGAGCATTAAGTGTAGAACCACTAGACTGAGGAACAGCTTCTACCCTGAGGCTGTTAGACTCATGAATATCTAACAAGAATCATCACTGTGAAAAAAAATCACATAACGTTGCTGCTGATCTGTTTCATGTTGCTGCTGATCTGTTTCATGTTGCTGCTGATCTGTTTCATGTTGCTGCTGATCTGTTTCATGTTGCTGCTGATCTGTTTCATGTTGCTGCTGATCTGTTTCATGTTGCTGCTGATCTGTTTCATGTTGCTGCTGATCTGTTTCATGTTGCTGCTGATCTGTTTCATGTTGCTGCTGATCTGTTTCATGTTGCTGCTGATCTGTTTCATGTTGCTGCTGATCTGTTTCATGTTGCTGCTGATCTGTTTCATGTTGCTGCTGATCTGTTTCATGTTGCTGCTGATCTGTTTCATGTTGCTGCTGATCTGTTTCATGTTGCTGCTGATCTGTTTCATGTTGCTGCTGATCTGTTTCATGTTGCTGATCTGTTTCATGTTGCTGCTGATCTGTTTCATGTTGCTGCTGATCTGTTTCATGTTGCTGCTGATCTGTTTCATGTTGCTGCTGATCTGTTTCATGTTGCTGACTGATCTGTTTCATGTTGCTGCTGATCTATTTCATGTTGCTACTGATCTGTTTCATGTTACTGCTGATCTGTTTCATGTTGCTGTTGATCTGTTTTCTTCAGTGACAGTGTGAAAAACCTCGGAGTGACCTTTGATAAGGCTTTACATTTTGATAAACAGATCGCCTCTGTTGTCCGGTCTGGCTTTTTTTATTTACGTCTTTTAAAAAAGGTCAAACCCTTTTTAAACCGTTGTGACTTGGAGAAGGCTGTTCATGCTTTTATCAGTTCTAGGCTCGATTATTGTAACGCTCTGTATGTTGGTGTGCCTCAGTCAACACTGAGCCGCCTCCAGCTTGTTCAGAATGCAGCAGCTCGCCTTTTAACCAACACTCCTAGATGGGACCACATCACACCTGTTTTATTCTCTCTACATTGGCTTCCTGTCCGTTTTAGGATAGATTTTAAACTTTTATTATTTGTTTTTAAAGCTCTGAATGGCCTCGCTCCTACTTATATAACGGAGTTGTTAAGTTTCCCCGCCCGCTCCAGGTCTCTGAGGTCAGATAGCCAGCTCCTGCTCTCTGTTCCACGGACAAAATATAAACGTTGGGGTGACCGTGCCTTTTCTGCGGCCGCACCTCGACTCTGGAATACACTCCCACTTGAGCTACGCCAGATTACTGAACTTGGCCCTTTTAAATCAAAGCTTAAGACTTTTTTATTCAAACTGGCTTTTAGTAATTAAATATGTGGTGACATTTCTGGTTTTATTTTTGCTTTTATGTTGTGTTTTTCTTGATTTTTAATCTGTCTTTTTAAGTACTGCACTGTTTTTTGTTAAGCACTTTGGTCACCACCACCGTGGTTGTGTAAAGTGCTATATAAATGAATAAATGAAATGAAATGAAATGTTGCTGCTGATCTGTTTCATGTTGCTGCTGATCTGTTTCATGTTGCTGCTGATCTGTTTCATGTTGCTGCTGATCTGTTTCATGTTGCTGCTGATCTGTTTCATGTTGCTGCTGATCTGTTTCATGTTGCTGCTGATCTGTTTCATGTTGCTGCTGATCTGTTTCATGTTGCTGCTGATCTGTTTCATGTTGCTGCTGATCTGTTTCATGTTGCTGCTGATCTGTTTCATGTTGCTGCTGATCTGTTTCATGTTGCTGCTGATCTGTTTCATGTTGCTGCTGATCTGTTTCATGTTGCTGCTGATCTGTTTCATGTTGCTGCTGATCTGTTTCATGTTGCTGCTGATCTGTTTCATGTTGCTGCTGATCTGTTTCATGTTGCTGCTGATCTGTTTCATGTTGCTGCTGATCTGTTTCATGTTGCTGCTGATCTGTTTCATGTTGCTGCTGATCTGTTTCATGTTGCTGCTGATCTGTTTCATGTTGCTGCTGATCTGTTTCATGTTGCTGCTGATCTGTTTCATGTTGCTGCTGATCTGTTTCATGTTGCTGCTGATCTGTTTCATGTTGCTGCTGATCTGTTTCATGTTGCTGCTGATCTGTTTCATGTTGCTGCTGATCTGTTTCATGTTGCTGCTGATCTGTTTCATGTTGCTGCTGATCTGTTTCATGTTGCTGCTGATCTGTTTCATGTTGCTGCTGATCTGTTTCATGTTGCTGCTGATCTGTTTCATGTTGCTGCTGATCTGTTTCATGTTGCTGCTGATCTGTTTCATGTTGCTGCTGATCTGTTTCATGTTGCTGCTGATCTGTTTCATGTTGCTGCTGATCTGTTTCATGTTGCTGCTGATCTGTTTCATGTTGCTGCTGATCTGTTTCATGTTGCTGCTGATCTGTTTCATGTTGCTGCTGATCTGTTTCATGTTGCTGCTGATCTGTTTCATGTTGCTGCTGATCTGTTTCATGTTGCTGCTGATCTGTTTCATGTTGCTGCTGATCTGTTTCATGTTGCTGCTGATCTGTTTCATGTTGCTGCTGATCTGTTTCATGTTGCTGCTGATCTGTTTCATGTTGCTGCTGATCTGTTTCATGTTGCTGCTGATCTGTTTCATGTTGCTGCTGATCTGTTTCATGTTGCTGCTGATCTGTTTCATGTTGCTGCTGATCTGTTTCATGTTGCTGCTGATCTGTTTCATGTTGCTGCTGATCTGTTTCATGTTGCTGCTGATCTGTTTCATGTTGCTGCTGATCTGTTTCATGTTGCTGCTGATCTGTTTCATGTTGCTGCTGATCTGTTTCATGTTGCTGCTGATCTGTTTCATGTTGCTGCTGATCTGTTTCATGTTGCTGCTGATCTGTTTCATGTTGCTGCTGATCTGTTTCATGTTGCTGCTGATCTGTTTCATGTTGCTGCTGATCTGTTTCATGTTGCTGCTGATCTGTTTCATGTTGCTGCTGATCTGTTTCATGTTGCTGCTGATCTGTTTCATGTTGCTGCTGATCTGTTTCATGTTGCTGCTGATCTGTTTCATGTTGCTGCTGATCTGTTTCATGTTGCTGCTGATCTGTTTCATGTTGCTGCTGATCTGTTTCATGTTGCTGCTGATCTGTTTCATGTTGCTGCTGATCTGTTTCATGTTGCTGCTGATCTGTTTCATGTTGCTGCTGATCTGTTTCATGTTGCTGCTGATCTGTTTCATGTTGCTGCTGATCTGTTTCATGTTGCTGCTGATCTGTTTCATGTTGCTGCTGATCTGTTTCATGTTGCTGCTGATCTGTTTCATGTTGCTGCTGATCTGTTTCATGTTGCTGTGTTCATTTGTGCCCATCTGCTCATACAGACTCATGTTCGTGCTGCTGTTTGGAGTAATGTTGTTCATGATATTAGTGCTTAGTGTATTTCTAGTTTGATGTTTTTCTTAGTTAATCCTAGATGTTATTACTGTTTTTCTCTTACATTTTGTTGTTGGATGGAACTAAAATAAACAATAATAAGGATCTAATACAAAGTACATATACTAAGAAATATGCTAAGCATTAATAGTGTCAAACAATATGCTGAATAACAGCAGCACAGACATGAGTCTGTGTGAGCAGATGAGTATGAACATAGCAACATGAAATAATCAGCAGCATGAGATCAACAGCATGGATAATCAGCAGCACATAACAATCGAAGTGGCATTACATTATTTTTTTTATTTTTTTACAGTGATAATCCTGATTATGGATTTATGAGTCTAACAGCTTCAGGGTAGAAGCTGTTCCTCAGTCTAGTGGTTCTACACTTGGATCCAATAACTCTCAGACTTACTAATAATAAAGTTATGAACAAATTTGACTGCCTTGAACAAAGAAAACCTATACTGGATATGTAATCTGAAAATATTTACATAAACACTAATTTTAAACATAATAGATACTTACAAGCTTCTTAATATCACATCGGAGCTGCCCCTTCAAGTAAACATTTCTGTTTCTTGCCTTAAAAAAAAACTCCACCCCTAAAAGTTCGGTCATGGGCAATTTCACAAAAAGATCATTAAACGGCACAACTAAATTGCAAATCAGTTTAACAGTTGAAGCAGGTCACTAATGAAATTGTGATTATTTATTAAAATATGTTACGACTGCCATCGTAATTTGAATATGCGTGGGTGTGAAGAAGCCTATTGTTGTCAGTTAGTGTGCAGGTGTGCGGCTGGAGGAAGACACTGCTGAACGGAGCTGTGATTGGCTGCCTGCCTGGAGGTGATGCTGAAGACGAGCTCGGCGTCCGCGTGTCCCAACAGCTGACCTGCTGTCTGCCGCTTTATTTACGCTCCGTTTTGTGAGGAGTTCTTGTAGGAGTGAGCTGCCATTTTAGTTCACACCTTTTTATCCTGTTTTTGTTAGTTTAGATCAGGTAAGAGACCTGTATTTTTGTTACTTTTAATTTGTCAGGTAAGTGATAAAATAGTTTGTTTTGTTTGTTATTTTGGCCCAAGGCTCACCCTGAAGTCTGGTAAGACGGCTCTGTAAATATCATCATTCATTCACCTTCATAAATAAACACTGTTAAACCTTTTCACCTGACTCCATGGCTGCTTGAGGTGTGCAGAGAGTGGAAACGCCCACCCCCAAATGTAAAACCTGGCACAACGAGCCTTTTGCCGGTTGTAACACAAATACAACGTTTGACAGGTAGTCACGTGACATACATCACGCATGAAAACAACGGCACCAATTTGTCAAAACGACAGCGATCAAAATGTTGAAAATACAGTGCAGTTTACTTTAATTAAGAAAAGTCTTCTCTACGGAGATGTGGAGCAAGGTGTGGAGCCAGGAGGAGGATGAGGAGGCGCACCTGGTGGGGGATGATACTAAACAACTAGCTAAGAAATGATCCTGCACCTGATAGACCACACTATTAAATCCATGATTACAATAAGCATCCACACTGCATTTTTGCAGGAAATGCCTTTTCTCTAGTTAAACGTTGACTTTAACGTTCTGCTTTCACGTCACAGATTTCTCTTGAAAACGTTTTGTTACAATCTTCAGCTGTTTTGTGGCTAAAGAGAAGCTTTTTCATTCATTTGTCATTACGGATTAAAGTGCATTCAAGACAGCTAAATCTTCTTGATATGCTTTTGCAGGCGAGCTGGAGTTTCAATTAGTCTTTTGAGCAACCCTTTGATCACTTCCTGTTTTCTTGGTTTACTTGGACCGAACAATACATCATTCCTGTTCATCGCAACTTCTTAATTAAATCACAGACTTAGGAAACAGCCACCTGAGACAACATGGATGACTTCCTCTAGTCTTATGCTTTGTGGGCATTCATTAATTTAATTTTCACAAAGTCAAGCAGCTGCTTGTGGAAGCCCCTGGTTCTGATGGAGGTTGACGTCGATGAAGAGTTTACGTTTGTGTCATTTCATATTTTGAGGCTTTGGTGAATAAGATGAGAACAATTTATTTTTACCCGATGCATGCTCAATAATCCAGGTAGAAAAATTTAAAAAAGTTAAGTCTGGTCCTCTGGAATGAATGTCCAGAGGACCAGACTTGGATTTTTTAAATTCATTTTTACTTTTCACACACAAATGATAAACAATTTAATTTATTAAATATTATAATATCATGAAAATTCCATATCTTTTACCACACATTTACTTATTTACAGTATGAAAATGTAAAAAAAAAAAAAAAGTTTACCTAAATCCAGCCCAACTGCTGACTGACATCATCAAAACGCATAAAGTTATTTGCAAAAGATACATATGTTTGCTCTTTTGGCTTTTATCTCCCAGTTTCCTCCTCGTCCATCCGTTCACGGCAGATTGTGTTTTTTCCAGCTGAGGCGTCTGTCTAAGCTGAAGCCCATATTATCCAAAAAGCACCTGGAGACAGTGATTCACGCATTCATTACATCTAGGCTTGATTACTGCAATTCACTTCTGTTTGGCGTCAGTCAAGCCACCATTGCACGATTACAACTGGTTCAGAACGCAGCTGCCCGATTTTTAACCAGCACACGCAAAAGAGAGCACATTACACCAGTCTTGGCCTCCCTTCACTGGCTACCGGTTCATCTTCGAATCCAATTCAAAATTCTCATGTATGTCTACAAATCGCTGAACAGTCTCGCCCCCGCCTATCTCTCGGATCTGATACACCCATATGTCCCTCCACGTGCTTTGAGGTCAGAGGATCAGGTACTCTTAATAGTTCCAGAAACTCGCCTTAAGCGCAGGGGTGACAGGGCGTTCTCTGTAGCAGGCCCAAGACTCTGGAACGAGTTACCGCTGCTCATCAAACAGGCCCCCTCCCTCTCAGTTTTCAAATCCCGGTTAAAAACTCACTACTACTCCATCGCTTTCAATGCCAGCTGATTTGTATTGGATCGTTTGATTTATGATCTGCAATGTTTTTATGTTTTTCGTGTTGTACTTCATTGTCTGTGTTGCCTGTTGCGTGTTTGTTTGTCCAGCACTTTGGTGTGGACTTGTTCCTGTTTAAAGTGCTTTATAAATAAAATGGTATGGTATGGTATGGTATTGAGCTTTTCAGGCTTTGTCAGGCGTGTTTAAATTTTTAACAAGTCAACGTAAAACAAAGAGTAAGGTGAAAGGACGGGCCCTCTTCTGAAACTGGAGATACATTTCTCATGAAATTCTGTGCAGTGACGCAGGAAAGTGCCATTGCCAGTCATACCAGTTCTCCAGTTGCGTAATACTGGGATTTTGAAGAGGCCTTGTTGTGCAGTAAACATAACACCAACACTGCTCTTCAAAATAAAAGGTTTCAGGGGAGCTGGAACTTGATGCTTTTATTATAAAAAAATATTTACTGTAATAGATTAGACATTTTTATTCATATAATAATAATAATTATCATTCTGACAATTTTCAGTCAGGTCATCTGGACAGTTTCTCGCTTTTTTTTTCTTTTCTGAAACGACAGGATTGCATACCTGGATTATTGAGCATGGACTTTGTTTGTTTTGAACCAGTTTGACATGACTGTCGACGAGGGAGAGGGCCGGCACCGGAGGAGGGCGCGTCCCAAAGAGACCGTCATACCAACAGAACTGATTTGTTCCACTTTGGAGTAAGTTGTGGAGGGAAGAAACAGTTTTGTGTGTTTCTTTGACTGATGAAGCTTCTGGATGGAAGGTGAAAAGTTTCAGCACAAAAAAAAAAGAAAATGTCCAAATGACCTGACTGAAAACTGTTGGATTACATACCTAGATTATTGAGCATGAACTCTGTTAGTAATTATCATTATTAAACATTTTCAGGTGTCTTGACTGACAGTGTAAGTGCATATGTATGTATGAATCTGTGCACACGTATTGACTGCAAATCTAATTGCCCCTCGGGGATAATAAAGGATCTTGAATCTTGAATCTTGACATTGTTAAGTCCAACAAAGTGAAGTCATGTTCTCTGGATGGTTTTTTTGTGTTAAAAAGTTTTGTATTTCATCTAAATAAACATCACAGAAATGCTGATCCCCTATTCTCCAGCCCGCACCCTTCGTTCTTCAGCACTGAACCTTCTACAGGTCCCTAAGACCCGGTTTAAAACTCGGGGTGACCTTTCCTTTCAGGCCGTAGCCCCCCGGCTGTGGAATGCCCTGCCCCTGTCTCTTCGTGTGACCACCTCTATTGATTCCTTTAAAACCCAGCTCAAGACACTTTTATTCAGACAAGCTTTTAGATAAATGTTTTTATTGAGTGTTTTTATCAATTGTTCTTGTTTTTATCAGCTGTTCTTATTGTTTTGATTAATCAGATTTTAATACAGTAATTCTTCTGTTTATTTTAATTTTTTATTTATATGTTGTACAGCACTTTGTGATTTTATCTGCAAAAAGTGCTATATAAATAAACTTTACTTTACTTACTTACTTACTAAATTACTTCTTCAGTCTGCGGAGCCAAAACATTCATTCAACCTTTATTTCTACAGCTTAGTCCCATTGAGCCTCGGAGACTCATTTACGAGAGAGACCTGAATTTTACAAAGAGTGATGACAACAGTGGACAACAATGACAATAAGAGACAATCATAAAAGAAAGCATAGAAATTGGGAAGAACAAGTGAAAGAAAATTATATAGAAAATGAAACAAAAACAGCTAGATTATGAGGCGGTGTAGAAAACTAAAAACAGGAACAAGTCTGTGTTGGTTTTTGCCAGGAACTTATCAGATGTTTGAAGAGAGGTCAAGGTCGAGAGCTTCAGATCTTTTTGTAAGATATTCCATGAAGCAGGAGCGGAGTAGGAGAAGGCCCTTTTTCCAAGTTCAGTCCTCACTGACGGAACACTGCAGGTAATCATGTCCTGAGAGCGCACGCTGTAGCTGCACTCACACAAAGACATGTAGGAGGAGATGTATGAGGGCAGCAGACCAAGAAGTGATTTAAAGATGAAAATGTACCAGTGGAAGAGTCTGCGTGAGGTTAATGATGTCCAGTTAACCAGTGAATACAGGGTGCAGTGGTGGGTACGATAATCACAACCAGTTATGAATCTTAGTGCACCATGATAGACAACATCCAACATCTGCAGGATGCACCATGATAGACAACATCCAACATCTGCAGGATGCACCATGATAGACAACATCCAACATCTGCAGGGTGCTTGTAGGAGCATTCATGTAGAGAATGTCACCGTAATCAATGGAGGGAGGAAAGTCACAGATACAAGGTGGTTCCTAGCATTCAGTGTCAGACATGATTTATTTCTGAAAAAGAAACTCAGTTTAACTTTCAGTTTCTTTACCAAGATTACCACGTGGAGTTTAAAAGAGAGAGATATTTATAGGAATCAACAAACTCAATAAGGACACCATTTGAGGACAAAAATCAGAGGAAGAACTGATGGGACCAACTTCCTGTTTGAAAAAAAAATATATATCCCTTTTGTTTTATCAGCATTTAGGACAAGTTTGAGATGGAACAAATCTGACTGGATGATGCCAAAAGTGGATTGCAAAAGCTGGAAAACCTTAGCAACTGTTTTAACTCGACATTAAACAACTGTATCATCAGCATAGAATTGTAAGGATGCATCTGACCTACGTTACCTATGCTGATTGGGAAGAGGGTGGGTCCCAAGACTGAACCTTGTGGTACACCATTGTTGATCGTTAAATAACTGGAGAAAGTACTATTATGTTGGACACATTGTCTCTGGTCTGAGAGATAGTTAGTGAACGAACAAATGGTTTGAGCTCAAAACTAAACAAACTCAGTCTTATGAACAGCACCTTCACATAGTGGGTCAACCAGTTTGATGGTGTTCAGATGGTTTCTGGAGTCTGCCCTCTCCCCCACCGACTCGTCTGAGGCAGCCATGGCCAAAGTGGATAAAACATCAAAGTTCATGCTCAATAATCCAGAAATAAATCCAGAAACAAAAAGAAACCGTCCAGAGGACCTGACTCAACTTTGTTGGATTATTGAGCATGACTCAGGATTATTATATGAGGGTTGTAATTATATTTATGATAAAGAAAAGAAACTCCCAAAGTTCAACCGTCATGTAGAAAGATCAGATTCAGTGAAGTCGTCACTTTAGGAATCATCAGATTTGCGGTGAATTTGACAAAGCTTTGAGTCTTGCTGCGACCCGTTATTAAATCATTCATTCCAAACATCAGTGTTAAATAAAAACATTACTTTTAATAAAATAATTCACAAAGTCAAAGTTCATAAGAACAGGAATCAATAAAATAATGTTAGGAAATGACTGACAGATCTAAGCTAATGTTTAATTTTTTGTTTGTTTGTTTGTTTGTTCAGGTTCAGGACCTCGTTGGTTTTAAATTATTCACGTTT
>JBBPBX010029037.1:0-24563 GCA_038048925.1 Garcialebias charrua | reverse complement strand
AAAATAGCCAGTGAAGGTGCATAAACGAAGTTAATTACAACGGTCATTAAAAATAGAAATACTTTTTTGTGTTACTGTGATAAAAAAAGTTACATTTTTCAAAAAGAAGGGTACCAAGGCTCACAATATTGGAGCACTGAACGTTGGTTTCAAGAACACAACGGACAGTTCCAGTTGTTTCCTCTTGCTAGTTCCAGGACTTTGTCACTGAAACGTAGGCACTGCTCGTGGAACCATTTCTCACATGAGTCACACTGGATCTGAAGAAATAGTTAGAAAACTCATTTAGTATGGTACAAAATAATGTGTCTAGTCCCATATTAACATTACATTTTCACATTCTTTTAACAATTCATTATCTTCTAGAAAAACAACCTAAAACAAGTACAGTAAACAAGTACAGTAATTGCCAGTAAGGCTTTAACTTTCAAACTTTTGTTTGGTAGCAGTTGAGATTTGATGTTGTACCAGTACTTCGATACAAACTGTCGTTCCACCTCATATACCACTTGATGCGATTGACAATAAAGATACTCGAATCGTAAACTATTATCTACAGCATGCTATAAAATCCACCAGTATTACATTGAATAATTTACATTTGTTGTGACACTCAGTGGTGGATAAAGTACTCAAACATTGTACATAAGTACAAGTACAAATAAACAGACAAAAATGTACTCTAGTCATAGTTGAAGTACCATATTAATATTTTTACTTAAGTATTTTTAAAATTACTTGCTGTATGTATTACCTAATGCAATGGTCTCCAATATCATTAAGTGTGCCTACTGTAAGTCTATTTTCTGCAATACATTAATAGTTTTGTGTCATTTTAATGACCAATGCTGCAGATAATACATGTTATTATTGTGTTTACTCTGTGACACAGTTCACACTTGGACTTGTGATTCTTCAGAATTTCAGTGATGGCATGCAGAGATAAATGTCATTAAGCAAAATAAGAAAGAGGAATGATTCTACCTTTGAAAGTTTTTATTTAACACAAAGTAAAACCAATGTGTCATTTTAACTGTAGTAAACACATTATCATTCAATGGACCAACTCCCCTCTCGACATCAGTTACTTTCAAACTAATGAGAAATCAAACAGCTGTAACTTACTTACTGTAACACATTACAGTATAGAAATGTAGAGTAGTGGAAAGTACAGATACTTCATGTAAAATTTTGTTGAGTAAAAGCAAAAGTACCCACATTTAATTATCCTTAAGTAAAGTACCAATATATGAAAAATCTACTTAAGTACACTAACAAAGTACTTGTACTTAAATAAATCCCACCACTGGTGATACTAGAATAAAAAAGCATACATACTACATCACCAAACAAATGTACTCACCCAGTCTATCATTGGAGGCCCTGCACCAGGTGGTTTTGCAAGAGTACACACGGAGCAGTTGTTGCCCACATCAAACACTGTAAATCAAGGACAATAAGTTACATCATAAAATAATGTTTATTTATCTGAGGAGTACAAGTAGACTGCTTTGAAATAAACTCCATCACTGAACTCTCTTCATGAGCAAGCAGGAAGGAAATAGAAAATGGACAGTACTTATGTAGCACTTTTCTCTTATCAATATAGAAACTGACATGATGTTTCAGCGTTAAAGAAAAACTTCCTTTTTTTTAACTTGTTTTTTTCTTTATTTAAGTTAGGACAATGCATATTAATAAACACGACAGCAGTAAGCAGTAATGTAAATATGCCGGAGTTAGCACAATAGCTAGTTTTCATCTGTTGTCCTAAGGCAGGTAAGAATAAGAAACGTCCCATAAAACAAAAGAGCAGAGAAAAATACAAACATCACATACATAGCACATAACACAACATAAAATTACAATAAAAATATGATGCCATAAGAAAATAGACAAAGTAATCTACACATGAGTGCACTTCTGGTTAGTTTTCAGCCAAAGTTTCAGAGAGTTTTTAAAACCAGCGTAGGTCCCACAGTTCCTGATGGAAACTGGCAGTGTGTTCCATGACTGCGTGCCTCTGATGGACACCATCATTTGGCCAAATTTAGTCCTGCGCCACTGTACATCACAATCTCCTCTGGTCAGTGCTCTTGTGTTTACTGTACGTGTTTTTTTACTTATAAAATATATTAAAGGAGGAGAAGCAAGTCCATTTTTCATCTACCGTTCACTTATGCAGTATCAATAGTACTTTTTTTAGTCTTGGTTCATCTGTTTATCCTGGCTTTCTGATTGTTATACTCTTCTGAGTAAACTATGTTTATGCACAATCTTTTTCCCCAATGATGCATATTTTTACAATTAGTTACAAAATAAAAATATTTTGCATAACATACCTGACGCATTCAAGATTTGCTGAGCCAGTGCGTTCCTTTCGTTGACCATAGCTTCTTTTGAAGTGTTAAAATGGATGGCTGGAGTGTCAGGAAAAGCCTTAATCACTTCTCTGGCAATCTAAAAAAGTGTAAAAGATGTAAACCATCATAGCTGTTAATAAAATCAAATGTCACACAAACAAAACCAAACAAAAATGACTTATTAAACAAAGTGTTTCTAAGGAAGTTTATTAAACTTTAGAAATCATTTACCATTGCCACAATAACACCGCAGCTATTCCCATCCTTTTGATAGGGGTGGTCCATGACGCCTCCTTTCCATTCAATGTCCACCCATTTTGATTTTCCAAAACACGTTCTTCGTACTTTACTTTGTTTGCAGCATATGAAATTGTCAGTTGTACTTATTAGAAACAAGTAAACTGTACAAATGTATTATTGTAAAGACCTATAGTAAAACATTTTCTGAAACCAAACATTAATTAGTCATAACGTAATACAATCCTTCTCTTTTCCATCCAGTAATAAGTACTTACTTTAATTTTTTTGCAGTATCTTCTGAGTCACTCTCTTCTGAGTTACTTTTTGCAGGATCCACCAGAAATACTGTGTGGTTCACAGCATTTACGCACTACCAAAAACAAGACGGTTAATACATTTTTCATTGATAAGCCTACAACTTTATATTTAAACTTTTGTTGCACATTTTATGACTACTAACCAGAAACTTCCAGTGAATTTTGTCGACATTGACAAATGAGACAATGCCATCATAATTGTCAAAATTTACCTGTACAAAGCACATGTAGACAAATGTTAGTGCAGAAATGAAAGTACAACTAAAAAACTTTTTTTTTAATTAAGCCATTTACTTAAATATATTCCAGAACACATATCTAACTATAATTACAAATACTACATATTTAAAAAAAACAAAAAACATTGATATGACTCTGGCCTTTGTCCTTGTGTGGATTTCAGTGATTTCATAAATTACAGAACTGGAACATCGAAATCTTCACTGGTGCCTTTAAAAGTGGCAATTTTGAAATAGTGATTAATTGTGTCACTCAGGTTTTTTTTTGCAAATGCCTGGCATATAGCTTGCATCAAAACTATTGATCCATCGCACATGAGCATGAGAGGTGCACAATTTGCTCTGCGACCACAGTGTCTAAAAACATCTGTTAGGAAGGCATTCAGGAAGTACTGCACAGATGCTGTAGTGTGGTCACATTTGTCCACATTTGTCCACATTTGATTTTGCTGAAAGTTGGTGAGCAACATCCAGTGGTCCTCTAGAGTCAACCTGAAGTGAGAGTGGTGTGTGAAATCTAACCCTTATCTAGCAAAAAGGTCAGCAACTCTTGTTTATTCCTATGAACTCTGTCCAACTTTGTAGGTGTTTTATTTTGAAAGTCCACATTTGATTTTGCTGAAAGTTGGTAAGCAACATCCGGTTGTCCTCTAGAGTCAACCTGAAGTGAGAGTGGTGCGTGAAATCTAACCCTTATCTAGCAAAAAGGTCAAAGTCAAAGTCAAAGTCAACTTTATTGTCAGATCTGCAATATGTACAGTGCAGGACATACACAGGACCGAAATTGCGTTTCTCTCAGTCCCTCGGTGCAACAGTAAACATCTAAACATTGAAACACTGAAACATATAATAATAGACATAAGCATAAAAATAGTAAAACTAACACTGTCCTGAGTTGTTTTTTTTTTTTTTTTTTTTTTGCATAGTGGTATAAAAAAAGAGTATAAAAAGTATAACTAAAATAAACTAAAGGTTTCTAGCATTGACATTTGCAAAGTGGCAAAGCAGCGTATGAGTCAATGTACACAGTATATGTATGAGGTAGTAGTTGATGTTGTTGTAGAGGCAAAAAGTGGCATATGCAGTAAGGCACATTGGGCATCCCTAAATAAGACCGTTCAGAGCACACTGTATATGTACCAGCAGTGGTGTAGATATTAGAGTAGTGTAAATAAATGTAAACAGTAGTAATTACATGTAAGCAGTAGTAATAAAAGTAAACAGTATTAATAAATGTAAACAGAGAATGTAAACAGTATTATGATTATAGGCAGTGATGTAATACAGACATTAGTGCAAGTATGAGAAGTAGTGCAAACTGTATGAGCACATGACCGAGAGTTTAGTGAAAACCCGTTTGGTGACACAGAGTCTAGTGTTAAAAACTTTGTGTTGAGTGATAGTATGTGAGAAAGTTTTAGTGTTAAGGCAGTTCAAATGGGAGGGGAGGCAGAGCAGGCAGAGTGTTTAGCATTCTGACTGCCTGATGAACAGAGCTGTCTCTCAGTCTGCTGGTTCGAGCCTGGAGACTCCTCAGTCTCCTTCCTGATGGCAGCAGTCTGAAGCAGCTGTGTAGTGGGTGTGTGGGATCACCTGCCATGCGGTGGGCTTTCCGAGTGAGGCGTTTGCTGTGTAAGTCCTGCAGTGAGGGCAAGGAGGTGCCCACGATCTTCTCAGCTGCTCTCACAATGCGCTGGAGGCTCTTGCGGCAGGATGCAGTACATGCACCAAACCACACAGTGATGCAGCTGGTCAGGACACTTTCTATGGCACCTCTGTAGAAGGTGCTCATGATGGGGGTTGAAGCTCCAGCCCTTTTCAGCTTGCGGAGAAAGTAGAGACGCTGGTGAGCCTTCTTTGCCAGTGCTGCAGTGTTCCTGCTCCAGGACAGGTCCTTTGAGACGTGCACTCCCAGGAACTTGGTGCTGTCCACTCTCTCCACTGCGGTGCTGTTGATGGTCAGAGGAGGATGTTGGGCATCCCTCTTCCTGAAGTCCACAACAATCTCCTTTGTCTTCTCCACGTTGAGAGTGAGATTGTTGTGTCCGCACCACAAGGCCAGGCGGCTCACCTCGTTCCTGTAGTCCGTCTCATCGTTGTTGCTGATGAGACCTACCACTGTTGTGTCATCCGCAAACTTGATGAAGTGGTTGGAGCTGTACGATGGTGTGCAGTCATGTGTTAGCAGGGTGAATAGAAGGGGGCTCAGCACACATCCTTGTGGGGCCCCTGTGTTCAATGTGATGGTGCTAGATGTGTTACTCCCGATCCGTACTGTCTGTGGTCTCCCGGTCAGGAAGTCTAGCAGCCAGTTACACATTGAGGTGTTCAGCCCCAGACTGTCCAGTTTATGGATGAGCTGTTGGGGGATGATGGTGTTAAATGCCGAGCTGAAGTCGATGAACAACATTCTAACATAGGAGTCCTTCGTGTCCAGATGTGTGAGAGCTGTGTGAAGGGCAGAGGAGATGGCATCGTCGGTTGAGCGATTAGGTCGGTATGCAAATTGGAAGGGATCCAGGGAGTCAGGGAGGACAGATGTGATGCTTTTCATGACTAGCCGTTCAAAGCACTTCATCAGGATGGGGGTGAGTGCTACTGGGCGATAGTCATTGAGGCATGCGGGCGTTGCCTTCTTTGGGACAGGGATGATGGTGGTGGCCAGCAACTCTTGGTGATGGTCAGCAACTCTTGTTTATTCCTATGAACTCTGTCCAACTTTGTAGGTGTTTTATTTTGAAAGTCCACATTTGATTTTGCTGAAAGTTGGTGAGCAACATCCGGTGGTCCTCTAGAGTCAACCTGAAGTGAGAGTGGTGTGTGAAATCTAACCCTTATCTAGAAAAAAGGTCAGCAACTCTTGTTTATTCCTATGAACTCTGTCCAACTTTGGAGGTGCTTTATTTTGAAAGTCCACATTTGATGTTGCTGAAAGTTGGTGAGCAACATCCGGTTGTCCTCTAGAGTCAACCTGAAGTGAGAGTGGTGCGTGAAATCTAACCCTTATCTAGAAAAAAGGTCAGCAACTCTTGTTTATTCCTATGAACTCTGTCCAACTTTGTAGGTGCTTTATTTTGAAAGTCCACATTTGATGTTGCTGAAAGTTGGTGAGCAACATCCGGTGGTCCTCTAGAGTCAACCTGAAGTGAGAGTGGTGTGTGAAATCTAACCCTTATCTAGAAAAAAGGTCAGCAACTCTTGTTTATTCCTATGAACTCTGTCCAACTTTGTAGGTGCTTTATTTTGAAAGTCCACATTTGATGTTGCTGAAAGTTGGTGAGCAACATCCGGTTGTCCTCTAGAGTCAACCTGAAGTGAGAGTGGTGCGTGAAATCTAACCCTTATCTAGAAAAAAGGTCAGCAACTCTTGTTTATTCCTATGAACTCTGTCCAACTTTGGAGGTGCTTTATTTTGAAAGTCCACATTTGATGTTGCTGAAAGTTGGTGAGCAACATCCGGTTGTCCTCTAGAGTCAACCTGAAGTGAGAGTGGTGTGTGAAATCTAACCCTTATCTAGAAAAAGGTCAGCAACTCTTGTTTATTCCTATGAACTCTGTCCAACTTTGTAGGTGCTTTATTTTGAAAGTCCACATTTGATGTTGCTGAAAGTTGGTGAGCAACATCCGGTTGTCCTAACCCTTATCTAGAAAAAAGGTCAGCAACTCTTGTTTATTCCTATGAACTCTGTCCAACTTTGTAGGTGTTTTATTTTGAAAGTCCACATTTGATTTTGCTGAAAGTTGGTGAGCAACATCCGGTGGTCCTCTAGAGTCAACCTGAAGTGAGAGTGGTGTGTGAAATCTAACCCTTATCTAGAAAAAAAGTCAGCAACTCTTGTTTATTCCTATGAACTCTGTCCAACTTTGTAGGTGCTTTATTTTGAAAGTCCACATTTGATTTTGCTGAAAGTTGGTGAGCAACATCTTGGAGTCCTCTAGAGTCAACCTGAAGTGAGAGTGGTGTGTGAAATCTAACCCTTATCTAGAAAAAAAGTCAGCAACTCTTGTTTATTCCTATGAACTCTGTCCAACTTTGTAGGTGTTTTATTTTGAAAGTCCACATTTGATTTTGCTGAAAGTTGGTGAGCAACATCTTGGAGTCCTCTAGAGTCAACCTGAAGTGAGAGTGGTGTGTGAAATCTAACCCTTATCTAGCAAAAAGGTCAGCAACTCTTGTTTATTCCTATGAACTCTGTCCAACTTTGTAGGTGTTTTATTTTGAAAGTCCACATTTGATTTTGCTGAAAGTTGGTGAGCAACCTCCGGTTGTCCTCTAGAGTCAACCTGAAGTGAGAGTGGTGTGTGAAATCTAACCCTTATCTAGAAAAAAAGTCAGCAACTCTTGTTTATTCCTATGAACTCTGTCCAACTTTGTAGGTGCTTTATTTTGAAAGTCCACATTTGATTTTGCTGAAAGTTGGTGAGCAACATCTTGGAGTCCTCTAGAGTCAACCTGAAGTGAGAGTGATGCGTGAAATCTAACCCTTATCCAGCAATAAAGTCAGCAACTCTTGTTTATTACAATGAACTGTCCAACTTTGGAGCTGGGTTCTTGTAGAGTCAACCTGAAGTCAGAGTGGTCCTTAAATAGAGCTGTTAATCAATAATGTCATGTCAGTAACTTTTGATTAAAGGTTCAGCAATTTCTGGAACACGCTGGAACTTAGGAAAATTATGAACAGAGACACGTTTCTGGTCCCTCCCCCACCCCTTGCTCTGCTGGAATTCAAATTCAAGCTCTGTTTTAATTGGCTGATTCAAATTCAAGCTCTGTTTTTATTGGCTGGTTGAAAACTCTGTTTTTATTGGCTGGTTAACGGTGGGTCACTGTGGATTTTTACAATAGCTTTTAGAGAAGCAAGGGGACAATAGTTTTTTTTCAGAGATTACTGGTCTAAAATCAGTACATGTATGTCAGGAGGTAGTGACAGAGTGAAGAAATATGTTAAAAATATATTGTTAGAAAAGTTACATACAGCTCCTTTAATGCAATGAACTATGTTCAACTTTGAAAGTGAAATTCTGCATGTGTAATTGTTTTCTCACAGTATGCCAAATTAGAAAATTTTTCAGAGGTGGTTTGTTTTGGAAGTAAAGTGGTTTAAACTCAGTAAATAAAATACAAACTGAACTGTGCAACTTTGGAAGGCATTCATTCAACTTAATGAGCAACACGGGGGGAGGGGGTGCACACGGGGGGAGCAAAGTATCAAGCAGTTTTATTTTTATGGGGGTGGGGGAATTGACATTCTCACATAATGAATACACGTTTATTTGAATACAGCTTTTATTTATTTATTTTGGGGGGAAAATATAACAGCTTCAGATTTAATTTAATTATTTTCTACTATATTTATTTATTTTGGGGGGAAAATATAACAGCTTCAGATTTAATTTAATTATTTTCTACTATAAACAGCTTTTATTCATGTATTTTTCATCTATTGACAACGTTTATTTTCAGCTTTTATTTTGAAAAGCCACAAGCAGCGCTTCACAGGGGCGTTACCGTAGTAGGTCTTATAAACGAGCACAAACATGCCAGTGAGGGCTCACGGAGCCGAGAGGCGGCTCACTTTACCGCAGTAAAACACCTGCCAACTCGGCGAATTAGACCATTAAAGTGCATTTATTAAGCAAATGATAGACTCAGACACACCTCCTCTGCTACAATTTCGAGCTAACAAATATTGTTTATGTGATTTTCTTGTTATATTTCAGAGAAACGAGCCGTTCCGCCATCTTTTTTTTTTTTTCCTAAAAGCCTCTCGGCTGTTGCCTGAAGTCAGTCTCTGAAACGGTCTTTCCGCAGTCCAAAAAAGCTAAGAAACAGTTGCATGACTCACTGGAAATATGCTTAAAGTTAGAAAACACTCACCTGCGCAGACACCTCTTGAAAAATCTTTTCATTGCACGTCACTCCATCCAGCTCCCTCTGAATATTTTCATCGGCCAGCAAATACAGAAAAGCCTGAACCTCCGTGTTTGACCACGGTTGTGACATAATTATTAGCCTGTGTTAATTCTCAAAAATGTGCTCCTCCAACTTGTTGTTCTAGAGTTTGGCGGGATGGCAGTTTCTTCTTCTTCTTCTTCTTCTTGGCGGATTGCAAACAACGTTCAGGTGCATACTGCCACCTACTGGAGAAGACTGAATCTCCGCCCTCCGACCTAGGACTACGCCCCCTGACCAATCAGTGACCACACTGTGCTGATGTCATAACTGGACCCAACAAGAACTGGACCTTTTTACCTCAGTGAGGCAGGCACCAAAATAGGACCGGTTTCACGTGAACAGGACCCTGTGGGTACACCCCATAACTAGTTGTTAACTAGTTACGAACAAGCCCGAACGAGCGCAAACAGGACCTGTTGATAAGAGGCATTAGTTCATTTTTTTTCTTCTTCTTTCAGCTTCTCCATTCAACAGGGGTCACCATAGCGAACTAGTCGCACTAAGACTTGGCAATTGTTTTTATGCCGGATGTCCTTCCTGACACAACCACAGACCACTGAGCTACCACAGCCCTCTGTGTGGAGCAGAGTGCTGATATCTAGGGTTCCAGGGGGAGCAGATGGTGGGGGTTAAGGGCCTTGCCCAAGGGCCCAGAGTGGGGCAGATGAGGGTGGAGACAGGTGTGACTGCTTCACTTATCCCACCCACATTCTTGATGTTGTCGGTACCGGGGCTTGAACCGGTGATCTTCCGGTATCTTGGATCTTATTACTGTTTTTCTTTACAAATTTTATTTTGTTTGGATCTAACTGGGACCCTGTGTACACAATTTCATTCCACCTCATGTACCACATGTGTTGCATATGTTAAATTTGAATAGAGGGAGGGCTCATCATGCTGCCCTGTGAGAGAGCCAAGGGTGGAGGAGAGATGAGAGCCCACTCTGACCATCTGTTTGGTTAGTAGCGGGTGCCTCAGGTGGACGAGGTCAGGACCAGTTAGGATGACCATACTGAAAGCAGACTAATTTACAAACAGCATCCTTATATAACTCTTCATGTTCCAGATGGGTTAGAGCTGAGTGGTGGGAACAGCTTCTTCCTTAAATATGTTGCTTCACATTTTAAACTGGTTTTTATTTGTTTAAGCACAAAGTTTTACAGCACTTCATGACCAGTGGACTGAGAGCTACTGGTCTGTAAAGTGCAAAGCTGTTTAGAGGTGATGATTTCGTTTGCCATCTACCCGTCTGCATTCTGGGTCCCTGAGCAGCTTTGATGAAGTTGTTCAGAGTGAGGTGGAGACCATCATCAAGAAAATGAAGCCTTCATCCTGCACCCTGGATCCCTTCCCCTCATATTTCATAAAATCCAATCACTCTGCAATAAGCCCATTAATCACACAAATAACAAATAAGTCTCTACAATCTGGTCATGTTCCACTGCCTCTAAAAACTGCCATCATTAGGCCTCTTACGAAAAAATCTAATTTGGATCCTGACATTTTTTCTAACTACCGCCTAATTTCACACCTCCCATTTCTGTCTAAAGTGCTGGAAAAAGCAGTTGCTACTCAGCTGCAGGACCACCTACAGCAACACTCCCTGTATGAGGTTTCAGTCTGGCTTCCGAGCAGCTCACAGTACTGAGACTGCATTGTTGAGAGTTACCAATGATGTCCTCATGGCTGCTGACACTGGTTCTCCCTCCATCCTTGTCCTCCTTGACCTCACTGCAGCTTTCGACACTGTGGACCATAGTATCCTCCTCCACCGTCTTCATGTGGAGGTCGGTCTCTGTGACACTGTCCTGGACTGGTTCAAATCTTTCCTCTCCAATAGGCTGGAATGTGTTAGTCTTGGCAATGCCACTTCCCAGACAGTCTGTGTCTCCTGTGGTGTCCCTCAAGGGTCAGTTCTGGGGCCCCTGCTGTTTTCCCTTTACATGCTGCCTTTAGGTCAAATTATTAATCAGTTCAACATTTCTTTTCACTGTTATGCCGACGATACACAGCTTTACATCAGGACTGGAGCATCATCATCATCCCCATTGTCATCTCCATCTTCACTCACTGCCCTCTCTACCTGCCTGGAGGAAATAAGGGCATGGATGAATCAGAACTTTCTTCAATTAAACTGCTCCAAGACTGAGGCCATACTGATTGGCACCCCTCACCAGGTACAAACATCAACTATAACAACAATTTCCTTTTCTGGACAAGACATCCCCCTCTCCACCTCTGTTACAAATCTTGGAATAAAAATGGACTCTCATCTTACATTTGAAAATCACATTAAGCATCTGTTTAAAACCTGCTTCTTCCATCTTCGAAACATCTCCAGACTTCGCCCATCTCTAACTTTTTCTGATGCTGAGAAACTCGTCCATGCCTTTGTCTCCTCCAGGCTCGACTACTGCAACTCCCTGTTTATTGGAATCCCTGGCAAAAACCTTCAGAAGCTTCAATATATTCAAAACAGTGCAGCAAGGATTTTGTTGAGAGCTCGTAAATTTGAACATATTACACCCATTCTCCATAACCTCCATTGGCTTCCTGTCACCTACAGAATTCAGTACAAAACTGCTCTCATTACACACCAATGCTTACACGGAACTTCACCTGATTATCTAAAGGACATTCTTGCACCATATTCATCCACCCGGTCTCTACGATCACAGAACAGTAATCTCCTTCACATTCCACGAACCAAATTAAGGACCATGGGAGACCGGGCATTCTGTGTGGCTGTCCCCCGCCTATGGAACTCCCTCCCTGATTACCTGAGAGCTCCACAGTCACTGGTTGACTTTAAACCAGGCTTAAAGACCTTTCTTTTTAAGCGAGCCTACTCTGCCTCCACATGATTTTATCCCTGATCTTAGTTGATATTATCATTGATTTTACTTGATTCTATCACTTGTTTTTATTTGATCTTTGATTTTGTTGCACTTTGTAGAACTTTGAGATTTTTGTTAATAAAAAGTGCGTTATAAATTAAATGCATTATTATTATTATTATTATTATTATTATTATTATTATTATTATTATTATTATTATTATTATTATTATGACGTATGGACTGGGATGATGACAGTGAAAGTGATCTTATTTTTATTAGGATCAAAGTTTTAAAGTCCAAACTCTAAAAGAAAAGTCTTGCAAATTAATTGACAGCCCTTTCTTCAGTAGATGAAGATGTTCATGAGATCAACACCAAGCCTTGTGAGAATCTGCCTTTTCTTTCAGTGTTTTGTCTTATTTCTTTTAGACGATGACATTCTTGTATGTGTTTTACTTGCCCATGTTTCCTGCCTTCCCCAGTGCTGCTCCCCTCGTGTTGCCAGCTCCTCACCTGTTCCCAGTCACCCAGGTGTTCATCATCGTGTCTCTTTCAGTTCGGCATGTTTGTGTTTCCACCTCTCCATGAATTTTGCTTCCTGGGCCTCATGCTCTTTTTTCTTCATGTCTCCCTGTACTATCGTTGTTTGTAAGTTTTGCTGCCTTGTTAGCTTTTGTTTTGAGCTTTTGTTAATGAGTTTCTTTATTTTTGTGCTTTAGTTCCTCTGAGTCTGCACCCTGGGTTCAAAAAACACAGCAGAGCTTGATAAGTCCAACTGTACATTTAATCATGTTCCAGATTGAGTCTTGGGTTCACTGATGGGGTTATTAATGCTTAATGATGTGGTTTTTGTTTTTTCTCATTGTCAGCAGTCCCTGATTCCAGCTCCCACCCCTCACCTGGCTTCCATTAGTAATCATTCATCCCTCCCTGTATATAAAGTTAGTTTGTCTAGATCTGTCATCGAATAGTCTTATTCCTCTTTGTGTCTTGTCTAAACTTGTTGTTCTGTCTGGATTTCTGCATTTGAGTTCACTGATGCTTCACGTTTTGATTCTGACTCCTGCTCTCCTACATTTGGGTGCTAAAGTGCACCATTTAACAACAAGCAGTACAATGATGACCCGCTTTGCTGAGGGGTGTGAAAAGTGAATGTAGTTTTTGAGCTGAGTGTTTTTCTGGACTGGAACTGAACAGGTAACACAAACCTAAATGTTATTGGTGCAATATATAAATGTGTAGGAGTTTGTTATGTACCCTGGGGGTGAGACAGTTTTTAAAAACATAATTGTTTTGTTTGGGTTGGCTGCAGTCTGCTAAACAAACAGCAGCAACCTACTGCAGCAATTCTTTTTACTCAGTCTAATCAGGCTTGATTGGCTTTGCTAGAACACCTGTTAATTATCTACCTTTTAAATACTCTGGGCTGAGACCCACACAGTGTGGAAGCTTGCTAGGAACAAGTGGAGACTTGTGGAAGCAAGTGTGGAGGTTTGAGATTGCCAGCTGAGGTCGGTGGACGCAAGCAGGGGCTTGCTGGTGCAACTTGTAATCCTTTTGAAGATAAATCAAGTTTTGATTAAGACAGCTGTAGAGCTGCATGACCCGTGACCTCTAGTTGAGCTAAGAGGTGAGCACTCTGATTTTACTCAGAGTGTATGGGTGGAGGCTTGAAGCGTTAAGTGTTTGTTTGAAACTTTGGCCTAGACTAGGAGGTGTGGACCTGTGCCGCTGAGGCCTGATTGAGTTAATTTTGGGGATGCTAAGGGCAGTGTTTGTGCAGTTGTCCAAGAGGAGGACAGCTAAGGTTAACAGTGAGGGACTGTTACCTTTTTCCTTTTTCTTTTATTTGTACTTTGATGACTTGCTGAGTGCTGGTAGTCCTATTTTCACCTTTTGTTTGTGTAGAAGGACTTATGGTAAGGTAGATCGTCGCCTGGGGAGACACGACGGCCCTGTACAGGGTTGGGTTTGCCTGGGTGGTGTTTTATTCTTTTTGGCCAGACTCACTGGTCCACCATTTCTTTGTACTTTTTATTATTTAGTTTTTCCTTTGGACGCTGAGCCAGAAGAGGACACTCCAGACCTGGTGGAAGAAGCTAGGGAGGACCTTGCCAGCCTGGAGTGCTTTATTTTAGGTTCAATAAAATTTTGTTTAGTTATTTTCTGTGTCCAATGTCCACTTTGTATCAGGTTTGGTTTTAACGTCGACCCCAAATAGCAGACCAAGGAAGTAAGGACACAAGGCAGGGCAAAAGTTAAGTGAAGTTTATTTACAGTGCAGATAAAGTACTCGAGCAGTTTGTTTTGCAGGAGGTGTTCTGGAGGAGAGTTGAAGGTGGGATTCCTGGGGTTGCAGCAGGTGGAGTGAGAGGATCCAGTTGGAGAGAGGAGCAGGCTGAGACCAGACGGTGCAGACGAGGACATCTAATGATCCACAGAGGTTGAGACCCGTGGATGAAGAAGGTCTTGGAGAAGACCAGAGTCAGGCCGTGGAAGGTCCGAATGGAAGAAGATGTCCCAGCGCTGAAGAGGTGTCTGGCAGCCGCTTAAATAGGTGAGTCTGTAGTCCTCCTCAGAATGGCAGCAGGTGTTGTGAGTTGAGTGATTGGCTGTGGAAGGAAGAGTGACAAACAGACAGAAAAACCAAGAATCCCACAGTGCCCCCCCCTCAAGGATCGCCTCACGGCGATCAAAGCCGCTTGTCAGGGTGAGCCCTGAAGAAGGAGGTGATGAGACCCGGGTCCAGAATGCGGGACCTAGGGACCCAGGAGCGTTCCTCAGGACCGTAACCCTCCCAATCCACCAGATACTGAACGCCTCGGCCCGGCGTCTCACGTCCAGGAGACGGCTGACGGTGAAAGCAGGAGCGCCGTTAATCAATCGGGGGGGAGGAGGAAGACCAGCCGCGGGCTGGAGAGGGCTGGAGGCAACAGGCTTGACGCGGGATACGTGGAAGTTCGGGTGTATCCTCATCGATGGTGGAAGTTGGAGTCTCACCGCCGACCTGTTGATCACCTTCACCACAGGGAAAGGACCTATGAACCTAGGCGAGAGCTTCCGAGGAGTGTCCTTCAAAGTGATGTCCTTGGTTGAGAGCCAAACCTTCTGGCCTATCCTGTAGTTGGGAGCCCTGGAGCGGTGTCTGTTAGCAAAACGTTCATTCTGCTCAGAAGTCCTTGCCAGAGCCGCCGTTGTCTGGCGCCAAACCCGACGACAGCGTCTGATGTGGAGGTGGATCGAGGGAACGCCCACATCAGCCTCTTGCGAGGGAAAAAGAGGAGGAGAGAACCCCAAGGCCACCTCGAAAGGAGACCGTCCAGTGGCCGCCGAGGTCTGGGAATTGTGGGCGCATTCGATCCACGGAAGATGCTGGCTCCAGGAAGATGGGTTGGAATTGATCACACACTGCAGGATGGCCTCCAGATCCTGATTGCACCTCTCGGTCTGTCCGTTGGATTGCGGGTGGTAAACCGAGGAGAGACTGACGTGTGTCCCAAGTGCTGCACAGAACCCCCTCCAGACCTGGGAGACGAACTGTGGGCCACGGTCAGACACAATGTCCTGAGGTATGCCATGGAGGCGGAAAACATGTTCCGTGACGACCTGGGCAGTCTCAAGAGCAGACGGAAGTTTAGGAAGTGGTATGAAATGTGCAGACTTGGAAAAACGATCAACAATGGTGCAAATGACAGTGTTACCATTGGAGACCGGGAGACCGGTGATGAAATCCAAGGCGATGTGGGACCAAGGACGGTTGGGGATCGAGAGAGGTAGGAGGAGACCAGCGGGGGGCTGGTTGTTGTGTTTGTTCCGGGCGCAGACAGGGCAGGCCAAGACAAACTCCTTAACGTCCTTCTGAAGAGTTGGCCACCAGAAGGATGCTTTGGTCAGGTGGAGCATGCGCCGGATGCCGGGGTGACAGGAGAACCGGGCAGTGTGGAGCCAGACCAGAACTTTGCTCACCATGGAGGCGGGAACAAACAATCTCCCAGAAGGACCCGAGCCAGGGTCAGGTTCAGTTCTTTGGGCCTCCAAGATGTCCTTCTCTATTGGCCAAGTCACAGCACCCACCGTGCAACAAGACGGGAGGATGTCGTCCGGAGACTCGGGACCCTCGACCGAGGAAAATTGTCGAGAAAGGGCATCTGGCTTGACGTTGCGAGATCCTGGAATATAGGAAATCGAGAAATTAAATCGAGCAAAAAACAAAGACCACCTGGCCTGTCGGGCGTTGAGCCTCGTCGCTCCCTGAAGATAGGCCAGGTTCTTGTGGTCTGTCCAAACGATGAAGGGAAGTTCCGAACCCTCCAGCCAGTGTCTCCGTTCCTCCAAGGCTAGTTTAATGGCCAATAGTTCACGGTCACCCACGTCGTAGTTGGCCTCGGCAGATGACAGGCGACGGGAGAAGAAGGCACAAGGGTGGAGTTTCCCATCATTGGATGACCGTTGTGAAAGGACTGCCCCGACTCCGGCGTCAGAGGCGTCGACCTCAACGATGAATTGTTTCGAAACATCCGGATGAGATAAGATAGGAGCTGTGGAGAAAAGATATTTTAGGGTAGAAAAAGCAGTTTCAGCTTCAGCAGTCCAGGCAAACTGTACACGGGTAGAGGTGAGCCGTGTGAGAGGGATGGCCACCTTGCTATAGTTCTTAATAAAGCACCTGTAAAAGTTGGCAAACCCCAGGAATCGCTGTAGCTGCTTCCTATTGGAGGGCACAGGCCAATTCACCACAGCTGTAGTCTTGTCCGGGTCAGATCTCACCTGTCCTCTCTCGAAGATAAATCCCAAGAAGGTGACAGAAGATTTGTGGAACTCACACTTCTCGGCTTTAACGAACAGCTGATTCTCCAATAATCGTTGAAGGACCGCTTTGACGTGTTGAGTGTGTTGCGTCTCATCTTTGGAGTAGATCAAGATGTCATCTAGGTATACAAAAACAAAGACCTGAAGGAAATCACGTAGGACGTCGTTAACAAGAGCTTGGAAAACTGCCGGGGCGTTGGTCAACCCAAAGGGCATGACCAGGTATTCAAAATGTCCAAGAGGTGTTTTAAAAGCAGTTTTCCATTCGTCCCCCTTGCGAATACGGACCAGATGATAAGCGTTGCGAAGGTCAAGCTTAGTGAAGACAGTTGCACCTTGTAGCTGTTCATAAACAGATTCGATAAGAGGAAGTGGATATTTGTTTTTGATGGTGATCTGATTCAGACCCCGATAGTCGATACACGGACGGAGGGTTTTGTCTTTCTTTGAGACGAAGAAAAAACCTGCCCCAAGTGGAGATGTAGATGGACGGATAATACCAGATTTAAGAGACTCTTCAATATACTCTGTCATGGTTGCCTTCTCAGGCCCTGAGATGTTATACAACCTACTAGCAGGTAGTGGAGCACCAGCAAGTAAATCAATTGCGTAGTCGTAGAGTCTGTGACGAGGTAAGGATAATGCTTGTTGTTTGCTAAAAACCGGTGCCAGAGAGTGGTAAGTGGTAGGCACGTTGGTTAGGTCGATCTTTTCTTTTACCAATGGAGGAGGTGAACTGGGAGAGACTGCAGAATGGAGACATTTTAAAGAACACTCCTCCCCCCATCTTTCAATTCTGTTCTCTGTCCAGTTAATACATGGATTGTGAGTCTTTAACCAGGGGTATCCTAGTACGAGTTGAGATGTAGGCGAGTCAAAAACAAAAAACTCACCAGACTCCCTGTGATTTCCTGAGACAACAAATTTAATCTTTAATGTTTTTAAAGAGATGGACGAAATGTGTTGTCCCGTGATGGCGGTGACAGGAATGGATGGGTCCAAACTGGTTGTGGGAATCTGCAGTTTGTCTACTAGATCTCTGCTGATCAGGCTCTGTTCTGCACCAGAGTCGAGTAATGCCTGCATGGGATGATTAACAGAGTTCAAACAGAGAATCACAGGCAAGGTTAAATTTTTAGGAGAAAAAGAAGTTGTACCCACCAGTATCCCCTTACCTACTGGCGGGCGTTGGCTTTTAGCAGTAATCTGCATGTTTTTACTGTGTGACCTTGTTTTCCACAATACATGCATGCATTGGCCTCAAGACGTCGCTGTCGCTCCTCAGGGGTGATTCGGGTCTTTCCGATTTGCATCGGCTCCGTTTCGGAGAAAGACTCGGAAGCTGTGGGGGCGGAACTTCCGGAAGCGAGAGACTCACGGGAGTTGAAGTCGTCCTCGAGTTGGCTCTCTCGAACACGGTTGTCAACACGGATGGCCAAGGCGATGACGTCGTCTAGGTCGGAAGGAATTTCCCCAGTAATCAGCTTATCTTTTATTTGGCGGTTTAGAGCTTTGATGAATGCGCTACGGAGTGCTTTTCCTTCCCATCCGGACTCCTCAGCGAGGATGCGGAAGTGAATTGCGAACTTCGCCACCGTTTCACTTCCTTGGCGTAAGGAAAACAGTTTTTGGGCCGCTTCCTCCTGTTGGAGAGGGTGGTCAAACACCTGGAGAAAGTTCTTCAAAAACAAGGAGTAAGACAAGTGGTCGACAGAACGTCGGCGGAGGAAGGCTTGTGCCCATTGGAGCGCCTCACCCTTCAGTGCACTTATGATGTAAGTAATGCGAGCAAAATCAGAGTCGTAGGTGATTGGAGCTCGTTTGAAAGCCAACTCGCATTGGAGAATGAAGCCGCCACATTTACGTGTGTTACCTTCAAAAAACTCTGAAGGACGAACGTCTGGCTCCTTGCCAGGATTTGGTTTTGTTTGGGTTGACAACTCCTTCTGTAGAGAAGACACCATGCTCCCCAGTTGCAGTAGGTTCTTTTGGGTAGTTTGCTGCTGAGTGACAATCTGCTGTAACGTAGACCCTAACTGGCCACTTACTTCCTCAGTCGTGCCTGGGGGGTCCATTGGCTGGGACATACTATCAGGTTTGGTTTTAACGTCGACCCCAAATAGCAGACCAAGGAAGTAAGGACACAAGGCAGGGCAAAAGTTAAGTGAAGTTTATCTACAGTGCAGATAAAGTACTCGAGCAGTTTGTTTTGCAGGAGGTGTTCTGGAGGAGAGTTGAAGGTGGGATTCCTGGGGTTGCAGCAGGTGGAGTGAGAGGATCCAGTTGGAGAGAGGAGCAGGCTGAGACCAGACGGTGCAGACGAGGACATCTAATGATCCACAGAGGTTGAGACCCGTGGATGAAGAAGGTCTTGGAGAAGACCAGAGTCAGGCCGTGGAAGGTCCGAATGGAAGAAGATGTCCCAGCGCTGAAGAGGTGTCTGGCAGCCGCTTAAATAGGTGAGTCTGTAGTCCTCCTCAGAACGGCAGCAGGTGTTGTGAGTTGAGTGATTGGCTGTGGAAGGAAGAGTGACAAACAGACAGAAAAACCAAGAATCCCACACTTTGTATGTTTTGGTCCTAATGGGTCGTAACAGAGTTACACCATGTAGAAGAGCAGAAATAGATTTTTTTTGTTTGTTTGTCCGAAGTGAGAGACGGATCCTGGCAAGTGAAAAGAGCAACTTTATCTACCACCAGAGGAAGTCGTGGATCCAGGGGGTGGCCAGTGGTGGCCATTATAGATTAGTCTTCAGCCTTCTCAATCCTGTGAGGAAACTATCATTTTAAGCAATATGAAAAATAGAAAGCGTTGTTTCCTCAAATGATTGGAGTGGCTGGTTTGCACACACACACACACACACAAACACACACATGCACGTGTGCACACACACACAATCTGATCTCAGATTTTGACATGGCACCCCAATTTTTGATAATAACCTTTTTTACACAGTGATAATGGAAGCAGGAATGGCTCATATTTAAAATTAAAATGGATTAATAGAAATGCTTTTTAGTTTCAAAACAAAGCTGCATGTTTTGGCTCATAAATAAAATTTAAAATGAATAATCCAAACTGCATTTTCATTCTCTTTTTACTAGGACATATTTTGAAAATTAAATGTTATTTAAATGTAACTGTAATGTAAATGTATTTCTTAACAGACAGACCTCAGTCTTCCTCAGTCGTGCCTGGGGGGTCCATTGGCTGGGACATACTATCAGGTTTGGTTTTAACGTCGACCCCAAATAGCAGACCAAGGAAGTAAGGACACAAGGCAGGGCAAAAATTAAGTGAAGTTTATCTACAGTGCAGATAAAGTACTCGAGCAGTTTGTTTTGCAGGAGGTGTTCTGGAGTTTCACTCAGTCCGTGAAGATCCACAACTTCTCCTCCTCCACCATAACCCTTAGCACTGGCTCTCCTCAGGGATGTGTGCTGAGCCCCCTTCTGTTCACTCTGCTCACATATGATTGTACAGCCACACTTCCAGGCTGTCATATTGTTAAGTTTGCAGATGATACAGCGGTGGTGGGATGCATCACAAACAATGATGAGTCCAGCTACAGACAGGAGGTGGAACACCTGGAGAGCTGGTGCAAAGAGAATAATCTTCACATGAATGTGAAGAAGACAAAGGAGATGATTGTGGACTTCAGAAGGAACAAACACACCCATGCCCCACTGAACATAGGTGGGTCTGCAGTGGAAGTGGTCTCCAGCTACAAATACTTGGGTGTACACTTGAATGATAACCTCAGCTGGAGCAACAACACCACCAGCCTGATCAAGAAAGGTCATCAGAGACTCTACTTCCTCAGACGGCTGAGACGAGCTGGTCTGAGTAGCCCAGTTCTCACCTCCTTCTACAGGTGTGCAGTGGAGAGCATCCTGTGCTCCAGCATCAATGTGTGGCATGGAGGCTGCACAGTTGAAGAGAGGAAAGCTCTGCAGAGAGTGGTGAAGGCTGCACAGAAGTCTGTTGGAGTCAGTCTCCCCACCATCACAGACATTTACACCTCCAGATGCAGGAAAAGAGCCACCTGCATCATGAAAGACCTCACTCACCCAGCACACTCACTCTTTGCCCCACTCCCCTCAGGACGGAGGTTGAGGAGCATCAAGTGTAGAACCACTAGACTGAGGAACAGCTTCTACCCTGAGGCTGTTAGACTCATGAATAAATAAAAATAAAATAAAAAATAAACACTGCAAAATATCACATCATGCTGATGCTGATCTGTTTTCTTGTTGCTGTTCATCTGTGACCATCTGCTCATACAAACTCATGTTCGTGCTGCTGTTTATTCCCACTATATTAGGCTTAGTGTATTACTAGTTGATGCTTTTCTTAGTTAGTTCTAGATGTTATTACTGTTTTTCTCTTTCATTGTTGTTGGATGTAACTGGGACCTCGTGTACATAATCTCGTTTTCATCTCATGTACCACATGCGGTGCAAATGACAATAAAGACTCTCTGACTCTGACTCTGACTCTGATTTTATTTATCATTTTAATTAATTTACAAATTGAGCAGTCTTAAAGAAGAAAATGAAAATGCAGTTTGGATTATTCATTTTAAATTTTATTTATGAGTCAAAACATGCAGCTTTATTTTGAAACTAAAAAGCATTTCTATTAATCCATTTTAATTTTAAATATGAGCCATTCCAATATTTACATATGGTGGCAACCATCTTGGATTTAGTCCTGGCAAGCTATTTCTTGAAAAAATAAAATAAACATTTTGTATGTCTAGATGCAGCCACACACTGAAATTGTAGTTGGTATTTCACTTATTTTTCTTTATTTATGTTTCAATTCATCTTGCTCACAACAGGATGGATGGATGGATGGATGGATGGACGGACGGACGGACGGACGGATGGACAAAGGGTAAGTATTTCCAATTCCTCCTTTTCACCCTATGATGGGTTAAAAAAGTGAGATAATGAAATCAAGAGGTAAAACATATTGCTCCTCTGGAGTTGACATTTAGACACACCAGTGTGATTAAAGCTAATCAGAGACTAACTGAAACAGAAGAGGTGCTCCTATTGTTCAAAATATTAAAATGATGCTGCGTTAAAGCACAGACTTTAAAGGGGACCACATGTAAGTATTTAAAATTTTTATGTTATGTCTGTGTGCTATCTTGACAATATTAATTCATTTTAATACACAAAATAATTCTTAGATAATTAATTATACCCTTTTTAATTCTGCCATTTTTAACTTTCGTTTTGAACGACCGGTTTCTGATACAAGTTCTGAAGTCCACGCCCTTCAACGATCTGTTTACGCCCTCTGTAACAGCCAGTATCTGTAATGTGTTGTTGTTTTAAAATTAGCTCTTTTTTTATTACTCATTTGACTTACTGTTAGTGCTAGCTTAAGATAACTTACCGAAACCCGTCTGAGCGCGCCGCAATTTGCTGCTCCTTTTAGCATGAGACCACCCGAATCCGATGCTAATGTTAGCTTGTTCCTCTTCCGGTGTTCGCCAGCTCCGCTCGTTGCACGCGGAGATTTTGGGAGTTATCGCTGTTCCAGTCAAGACACACACAAAGTTCACCAAGTGTCTCCCGTAAATTAATCCGTAAGGAGAAGGTCCTCGCTGCTGTGAGGCTGCTGCGAGGCTGTACAGTTGAAGCTCCGCTCCATCGCGCCAGAAGAGGGTCCCGTTGCCGCCGGTCCCTATGCCGGGGGTCTGCTCGTTTAATTTTTGCCGGCTGCGCGTTGGGAGCGATCGCAAATACACTAAAAATTGAACTAAAACATAAAAATAACAATTATACTTTATTTATAAAGCCATTTAAAAAACCACAGCTGCAACAAAGTGCTGTACACATGAAATTAATAACATATAAACAAAAGATGAGATGAAATCATGAAAAACAACAGTCATGTGTTTAATACAGAAGTGGGTTGAGCCTAACATGGGGTTGCTAGGTGAGGGGCTGGACTCAGGTTGGGGTGGGTTGTCCTCTCTCGCTTGTGACGTAACATGCGAGATTGACTTCCAGTTTATTTCAAAAACGAAACCTATATTATCACAGTAAAATAAATCTACTTAGAGTAAATAAACCACTGGGTGCATTTTTTTGGCCTTTGGACTGTTTTTTTATGAAGTAAATACCCAAAGTTGAGTAAAAAAACAGTAAAAAGTGAATTTTGAATGTGTGGTCCCCTTTAAGGGTTTTGGAAAACTGACTTTTTTCTTCTTCAGAGAGGCTACAGTTTTAAAAATGCAACTAGAGGAGAAGTGAGGGGGGAATAATAAACTAAAACTATCTCAACCCTTCAACTAAAGTGTTACCTTCTCTTTTTTCAGTGGTTTTTAAATTAAAATTTGATAACAACCAATATATTTTCATAAAAAGCTTTATAATCTGTCCAACATATGATAATTGGTCCATGATGCTGTATCTGGTTTATGTTCTTTTCAGCCCAAATTAAAACTTTAGAAGCAGACTGAGTGTTGAGGTCTGCATGTTTCAACCCTGCAACAACAAGCTCTGACCATAACTGGAAAAACAAAGTGGAAAGCAGTTAAGTAGATTAGAGTTCGGCCACATTTTGTCTGCCTGGGCTCCGCTCGCTGTCACCAGAAAGAAGATTTGAGGGGGAAGAGACACAATTAGCTCAAAAGATTAAAAGAGCAGTGAAGAGACACTTATTGTGAGCATCTTTAGCCATATGGTGGCTACTCTCTTCATCCTTGGTCAAAACACTGATGACCTTTGTGAGATTTAACAGTTAATTAGTCTTTGGAGGTCAGCAGTCTGGAGGATTCACCCAATTACACCCCGATCCCTGATGTGAATAGAGACTCTGTTTCCTTCAGGACACCATCTTCCTGTTTCTGTTCACATCGACATAGCATGCTTATTCAAAGTTTTATTGTCTATTTTTGTCTTTGAATCTTGACATTAGCAAAAATATCTCTTATTAACCAAATTAATTTGTATAAACTAACCCAGGGGTCCGCGAAGTTCATGATCAAAAGAGCCATTTGTATACCTTCGTTGACTAAATTACTGTCAACTTCGTTGACTAAATTAAAAGTGTTCAGAGCCGCAACAACCTGCTTCAACTGTGATTATCAACTGGTGGCCCATGGGCCACTTTAGGTTTGTTGGAGGAGACTTGTGTGGCCAGTAGGGGACACATTATAAAGCTAAAAATGTCTAATGATTTTTAACATTTATTCATATTTTTTACAATTTAAGACAAATGAAAATACCAGATTCTTGTAGAGGGGGGAGGAGGTTATTAACAAATAATATGAACTATGCAGATCTATGTAATTGTTTCAATTGTGGAAAAATGTATGAAGTAGAGAAATGAAGCATAAAGTAAAAATGAGTATGTTTTACTTAAAGTGAGTATGTTTTACTCCTTGTTCCAGTATTCACACATTTGCAAAAGAAATGGCAGAATAACGTTTTTTTGTTGTTGTTTGTATAACAACAAAAAATTTAAATTTTTATGTCAGTTTTGGTCAAAGTTTGAAAGAGCTGCATGTGGCTCTAAAGCCGCAGGTTGCAGACCCCTGAACTAACCTGATGCTTTAGCCCTGCAGTTCTGATGATATCTACTAATACTGTGTTATTCTTAAGATTCATGTTATTCTTTTAAATGTTTTGGGTGTTAAAGGTTCTCCACCAGATTCACCTTTTATTTTGCAGAAATTAGTGGGATCAGATTTAGCTAAAACCACAAGGCAAAGATGTCAAGTAAAAACGTTTAAATGCATAAATATAGAGCCAAAACAAGAATTTTAAATCTTCTAA
>JBBPBX010029036.1:0-31799 GCA_038048925.1 Garcialebias charrua | reverse complement strand
GGCCAG
The DNA here is from genome assembly GCA_038048925.1 of Garcialebias charrua. Classification (NCBI taxonomy): domain Eukaryota; kingdom Metazoa; phylum Chordata; class Actinopteri; order Cyprinodontiformes; family Rivulidae; genus Garcialebias; species Garcialebias charrua. Next base: position 31,793 of record JBBPBX010029036.1, on the reverse strand, counting down.
AGACAAATCCAGAGTCCTGAAATGATGACAGAATGTTTATTCAGCTGGGATCCTCTGCAGGCGTGTTGAGATAAGACGGCTGTCAAGGCCAGTCAGTGAGACAAATTTCAGATAAACACGATTGTTTTGGGAACAGGCAGAACTTTAATGACATCTACCCTCTGTCTGTGACGGTCCACTCACTTCCGAAATGTCCAATTATTATTTTTTTTCCTTTTATAGATGGCCTCCCTTCTCACCTTACAGCCATCCTCTCACACCAATATGATTTTTATTATTATTTTTAATAGAGAGAAAGGAAAGATAGAAAGAAAGACAACAAAACAACAATTATCCACAAAAAGAGCACAAGGCAAACACACCCAACCTCCGTCCGCAATCCTGCAAAGCGCATGACAGAACACAGCAACGAAACACACATGCATAAAGACTAATAATATTCATGACCTTGCAGTAGATTTCCATAAATAAACATACCCATACCTACAAATATAAATACAGTATACATACATATACATTCATATCACATATTAGGGCTGTGCGATATGACGATATATATCGTGGGGGCGATAGAAACGTGTCTATCGTGCTACTTTCCTTCTATCGTCTCTATCGTGATAAATACGAATAAAAAAAATAACTGTCGCAAAGAAGCTTCATATGGGGTTTTGCGAGATGACGGCGCTGCTTTATGTTTGACGCACGCGCGGGTTTGCGACACATGCTTTACGTTGTTAAACTCGAGAGCAACAGAGCCGCAGGCGCATGAAGCCGGTGTCTCAACAAGGAGAAAACAGCTGCACAGGCAGCCCAAGAAGAATAACTTTTACCAAAAAGAGGGGGAAGCTCACCTTGTTAGCTTCCATTATTTCGCTCCGCTGAAACTCGGAGACAAAATGGGTCCAGAGGACACGAACCCAGAGTCCAACCGAGTCCGAACTCGGGTCCAGTTAACCAATACAAAACAGACCAGAGACACAACAGAACCGCAATCAAACGCAACGTTTTCTCTTTTCTGTTTCTTGCTTTGTTTACTCAAACTTCAGAGCGGATTTCTTCTTCGTGAGTTTCATTAGCAGCTGTTGTTTTACCGCCACCTGCAGGAAAAATTTGGACCAAAGTAGAAAAGGAGTTGTTTGTTTGTTTGTTAGTTTATTCATTTTATAATATGAAATACAACAATTAACGTATTCATAATAGAAAAAAAATAAAAATAAAATGAAAGGTAGCAGATGAAGAATAAATCTTATTAAATCTGCTCCTTATTCATCTAATAACAGTTCAAACAATATTTTCTATAATAACAAAATAAGTAAATAACTCAGTCAATTTTCAATTCACATATATCACACATTAAATTAGATTCATTTATATTTTTTTAGCAATTCATTTTTTACCAGTTTCTTAAATACAAGGAATGATTTGGCTTCCTTAACATTTGTCATTTGGCATTAAGTCATTCCATAATCGTACTCCTTGAATTAAGGTAGATCTTAGGTAGATCTAGTTTCTACTTTGGTCCAAATTTCCTTGTTCTTTTTGTTCACATTCTTATAATTGTAACTATCTGTAGTAAAATAATAAAATAAAAAAACTTTGGTCCAAATTTTTCCTGTACACACACACACACACACACATCGTGTTGTATATATCGTGATATATATCGTTATCGTGATATAAAAAAGTCCATATCGTGATATATGATTTTTTCCATATCGCCCAGCCCTATCACATATCCATCTACAAGCCCAAAACCAGAAAAGTTGGCACGTTGTGGAAATCGCAAATAAAAACAGAATACAATGACTTGCAAATCTTTTTCAACCTATATTCAATTGAACACACTGCAAAGACCACATACTTAACGTTCGAACTGGTAAACTTTGTTATTTTTTGCAATTATTAGCTCATTTGGAATTTGATGCCTGCAACATGTTTCAAAAAAGCTGGCACAAGTGACAAAGAAGACAGAGAAATTTGAGGAATGCTCATCAAACACTTATTTGGAATATCCCACAGGTGAACATGCAAATTGGGAACAGGTGGGTGCCATGATTGGGTATAAAAGCAGCTTCCTTGACATGCTCAGTCATCCACATAGAAGGATGGGGCGAGGGTCACCACTCTGTGAACAAATGCGTGGGCAAATTGTCGAACAGTTCAAGAACAACTTTTCTCAACGAGCTATTGCAAGGAATTTAGGAATTTCACCATCTACGGTCCGTAATATCATCAAAAGGTTCAGAGAATCTGGAGAAATCACTACACGTAAGGGGCAAGGCCGAAAACCAACATTGAATGCCCGTGACCTTCGATCCCTCAGGCGGTACTGCATCAAAAACCGACATCAGTGTGTAAAAGATATCACCACATGGGCTCAGGAATACTTCAGAAAACCACTGTCAGTAACTACAGTTCGTCGCTACATCTGTAAGTGCAAGTTAAAGCTCTACTATGCAAAGCAAAAGCCATTCATCAACAAGATCCAGAAACGCCGCCGGCTTTGCTGGGCCCGAGCTCATCTGAGATGGACTGATGCAAAGTGGAAAAGTGTTCTGTGGTCTGATGAGTCCACATTTCAAATTGTCTTTGGAAACTGTGGACGTCGTGTCTTACGGACCAAAGAGGAAAAGAACCATCAGGACTGTTATAGGCGCAAAGTTCAAAAGCCAGCATCTGTGATGGTATGGGGGTGCATTAGTGCCCAAGGCATGGGTAACTTACACATCTGTGAAGGCACCATTAATGCTGAAAGGTACATACAGGTTTTGGAGCAACATATGCTGCCATCCAAGCGACGTCTTTTTCATGGACGCCCCAGCTTATTTCAGCAAGACAATGCCAAGCCACATTCTGCACGTGTTACAACAGCGTGGCTTCGTAGCAAAAGAGTGCGGGTCCTCCCCTGGCCTGCCTGCAGTCCAGACCTGTCCCCCATTGAAAATGTGTGGCGCATTATGAAACGTAAAATACGACAACGGAGACCCCGGACTGTTGAACAACTTAAGCTGTACATCAAGCAAGAATGGGGAAGAATTCCACCTGAAAAGCTTCAAAAATTGGTCTCCTCAGTTCCCAAACGTTTACTGAGTGTTGTTAAAAGGAAAGGCGATGTAACACAGTGGTAAATATGTCCCTGTGCCAACTTTTTTGCAATGTGTTGCTGCCATTGAATTCTAAGTTAATGGTTATTTGCAAAACAAAATAAAGTTTCTCCGTTCGAACATTAAATATATTGTCTTTGCATTCTATTCAGTTGAATATGGGTTGAAAAAGATTTGCAAGTCATTGTATTCTGTTTTTATTTGCGATTTGCACAACGTGCCAACTTTTCTGGTTTTGGGCTTGTATATATCTGCATATGATATCTACATATACATCCCTGCATCCATTTGTGTGTGGTTGTGAGCATGCATAAGTGAATAAGGTTCCTCCAATTGAACACTCAGTAGCGACCGTGAAGCATCAGAGATCCGTCCCCCCAAGGCCCGAGGCAGACGAAGGGGCAATCAAAGCCTAAAGGCTCCGGCAAAGCTCAGCGTACTGCCTGTACGCCACTCTACGCGCGCATTCTGTGCGCACGCGTTCGCTGGCACAGCTCTTCGCTCCAAATCCTTGTTGTAATTTGAGCAGTTGCGCGCAGAGCAGGACAAACTGAGGTCGCTGATTGGTCACTTGCTGACACGCCTACTGAAATGATTGACAACTCGGGTGAGAGAACTCATGAGCAGCCCGCTGCAGCCCGCTGCGGTGTTCTGCTGCTGTGTTTCTACTTTATATGTTAATAAAAAAAGTTCTAAGTAATAAAAATAAAAACAGGGAGCGCTTTTCCTGCAGCCCACAGTCCACCAGGAAATATTTAAAACCTTGCGCAGCCAGGTAGGACCTGAATTCATTCATTTCAGTCATGGAGTGAACGGAGGAAGAAGCGATTACTTGACTTTTGGCAAAAAAACAAAAGAAAAGGCCCGATCAGCGATAAAGAAGAGGAATTTAATTCATTTGTGTAACATACAAAACAGTCCGGCCACGGCCAGTTTATTGTGAGACAACGCGCATCGCGTACGCGGTCGTAAAAAAAGAGCTTTGCGCGTTTGTGCCCTGCGGGGCTACGCTTGTGCCTCTGCGTATGTACGTCGTACAGAGGCGTACTGCATGTACGCTGAGCTCTACCGGGGGCTTAAGACCCCAAGAAGGACCCTGAGCCCAGAGTCCCCAGGGCCACCTGAACAGGACGAGCCACTCACCCACTCCCTAGATCCGACCAAGGGGGAGAACTGGACGAGCTCCACCAGCGACTACACACAATGACCCCCGCGGGGCCAACAGCGACAAACCCACCGGCCCCCGCCGGAGCCCGCCGCACTGACGTAGCCCCAGGCCCGGGCACCGAGGCCCGGGCACCGGGGACGCCCACCCCTCAGGCCCAGACCCGATAGGACCAGAGGACCCGAGCTCCACCAGGCAGCCACCAGGCCGAGCCGACACACGCCCAAGCGCCCAACCCCCGAAAGCGACAGCAAGGGCATCCAACACGCCCGCGGGCAAAGGGACACCCACCCGGGGGCCACGTGACAGGAGCGCGACACCGAGTAGCCTCAGATGTAACGGAGAGGGGGCAGTCCAAATCCCAGCCTGACAATTAGACATTCATACACAGACACACTCACTCAGACCCACCCTCATCCTCACTCACACAATGACAAACAATAACGACACGTTCCATTCATAATCCCAATGCACACTCTATACCCCCTAGGTCCAAGATGTGTACCCACCCCATACATGGGGCAGCCCACACCCAAGCCCAGGAGGTAGGCCCATTCATTCTGGGGCGGAGAGTAGCCAACATCCAAGATCCGGCCCAACCCTCACCCTGCCGATAGCACAGGACACCCGAGCCCAAGCAACCCCAGGGAAATGCGCAATGCCAGACCCGCCCACGGCGAACCCCCAGGTCCCGAACCCCCCCATAGCCCAGGACACCCCCCGACGGCCCACCTCCAGAAAGTCCGCCAGGCAACCAGGGGGGTAAGAGAAAAATAAATAAATAAATAATATATATATATTTATATAAATAAATACATAAATAAATAAAATTGAAATTAACAAATCTAGACCTCGACATACACACCCCCGTCCTCGAAATGTCCAAATTAAAATGATCATACCAATGGAACGTGCCTGAGAAAATCCCTGAGATCTAATCCATTCAGCCAAAAGTCTGGATTCTCGAGACATGAACCAAGCCATCATGTAAGGCAGAGGCAGCCTGACCAGGTCCAGATTAGCTGCCGACGTCTTCCTTGTGTGTTGATAGACCAGGAACCAGCCAAATCCAAAAAACAGGAACCAGTTATCATAAATCCAATTAAATATGCGTACTTAAGATCCACAGATGACAGCAGAGATAGACACATCATCAAGTCTTCAAGTCAATGAGATATCCAGCTGTGTGCATGCCAGCAGGGCAAATCGTCTCGCCTACAGCCTGTCTTCTTGTTGAAGAAATGTTATCAGTTGTGTTGAGGGACCAACTGACCAAATTGAAGTCCATAGTTATGATTCGGAAGACTTTGTAGAAGAGAGGCTCTCAGACAGTTTCACAGACAAGACAAAGCAAAAGCAAAGCGGAGACTGAGAGGATACATCCGCCCTTGAGAAGAGCAAGTGTTGAATGAACTTTAACGCTGAGAGGAGGAAACTGCTGCCCTCTCTCCTTGCAGACAAACATGGAACAACTTTCCGCTCGTAAATTTGAAACGTTCAACTACACACGCGCTGCACACGTGAACCCTGTCTGTGGGTGTAACCAGCGCCATAGGCATGGCTATACGGCAGCTCTATACAGCTCTGGGTGTTAACACGTATAGTAGTATAGTCTGTGTGCCATATGTCTGTTTTACCTGCCTGCATGTTGAAACCACGTGTCACGTTACAGCCAATCACCAAAACTTGACACTGAAAGAAGAGTCACGTTTCAATCCATACACTGACCGACGCAGTTCAGTTGGTACTGTAAAAGAACCTCGGTTCGGTATCCACAGTATTCCTACGTCCCATGATGCTTTGCGCGAAATGTGCACACGACTTCCGGTTGACCGGAAACACCGTTTGTTTACATGCGAGTAATACAGTTGAAGACAGTCCAAACTTTGTTGTTTTCGTTCATTAAAAATGTGGGAACACCACTCGTTTTGTTAAAAGAGGAGGGACAAATAAAAAGAAATTACAGATGTTACCTGATCGCGCAGACATAATTTAAAACGACATAAATAGCGAACGCGTTTGCTCCGGCCTCTCGGCTAAGGTTTGTTAGCAGCTATCCCGGCTAAAAATACCGGGAGCATCTGAGATCTATCGTTTTAAGACAGTAAATCTTCCAAAACGCTCATTAATATCCCTCCCCGAATAAAAAGAAATTACAGATGTGACCTGATCGCGCTGACATAATTTAAAAATACATACATAGCGAACGCGTTTGCTCCGGCCTCTCGGCTAAGGTTTGTTAGCTGCTATCCCGGCTAAAAATACCGGTCGCGCCTGACATATATCGTTTTAAGACAGTAAATCATCCAAAACTCTCATTAATAAACCCTCCCTGAATAAAAAGAAATTACAGATGTTACCTGATCGCACAGACACAGCCATAGAGAAGGATGCAGGAACACTCTTTCTTTGTTTTGGGTCCGTGTTGAAAACACTGTTGTTTTAGCCAAAGATTTAGCTTGGTCCGGTTGTTGGTGCAGCCGCGAACAGCACAGCAGGTACCTGAACCCCGGTAGGACATTTCAGTAAACGTTCCGTTTAAACAAAAGCTGTGTTTGCTCCGATAAAATGAATGAAAATAACTTTCAAAAACACCCGCGATCCATACTCCGCCTATGGAATAAGGCACTTCCGGTGTCGGACAGGAAGTTCAATGCACATTCGCAAATACAGTGACACCCTCAGGAATACTGTGGATACAGCCCTACGGACCACCAATCCTGGCACACATGAATAACCATAACAAACACCTCTCTAAAAAGACCCTGTTAGTCCTGACAGTTTATGCTGTATTTGTTTCCTGCAGAGTGCTCCTCCACAAATCTCCGCCCGCGGCCGTTCAGATGATTTGTCCTCCATCTTGTCTGTCATCAACGATGCCCAGAAGTTCATTTACATTTCTGTTATGGACTACCTTCCTCTGTCTGAGTTCACAACGCCTCACAGGTAGGTTCAAAGAACTGCACATGTGCTCCCAGCCGCTCTGTTCATCAAGTACCGTATTTCCGGCCGATAAGTCACACCGCCCTATAAGTCGCATTGTCCAATTATTGCCAATAAATTGGAAAAATTTATAAACATGTCGTACCGCCGTATAAGTCGCATCTATTATGCGTCACCGCTGACGTGTCGCGTATGTTACGCGTCACCATTGACAACCCGAAATGTGGGCCGGAGGTTTGCCCTGCTGCAAATGGCTGCCACAGGAGCTGCACTGAAGGACTTTAACCAGATTAACACGGTAAAAACAATTGTTTGTTTGCTGAAAATTATAGCAAAGATGTGTCTTAGCTTAACCTTTCCTTAATAAATGCATGTAATTGTCAAATCAGCTGGATTTAAAAAGTAGTTTTGCTATGTGCACCCACCGCAGCATTTTCTTTAAAATTGAGCAAGATAAACACTTAAAAAATATATATTTGTTAGCTGACATTATAGCAAAAGTGTTTCTGAGCTTACCCGTTTTATAATAAATTCACGTAATGGTCAAATCTGCTGAATTTAAATAATAAATTCACGTAATGGTCAAATCTGCTGAATTTAAATAGACTATATGCCGCGGCTAATGGTGACGTACTTCCGTTAAAATATAACCCACGTCCGCCACTTCCGGGTCCTATCCACTGCCGTTGTTGTTCGTGTTAGCTCCTAGTAGCAAACCAGGACAACGACTCGGAACGGGAAGCGGCTGCGAGCTACTGGCACTATACGTGAGTTCCAGTGTGTCCACCAACCGGTGGGTACAGCTGTTCCGTTTCCCTGCCGAGGAGGGGTTAGGGCGACAATGGATCGTGGCTATCCGAAGGGAAAACGTCGCTATAGATTTATGTATGTATAGATTTATTATATGTGTGTATGTCGATGTTTATTGTATTTACTTATTTTTGTTCGTGTCATTTCTGCTAACCGGAAGTGCGCCGCCCGGGTAATTAATGTGGAAGTGCTGGAACGGGAGTCCGTGGCATATAGTCTATTGTTTCGCTTTGACGTCTTCCAAGCGGTCGCGCGCGCTGCGAAAATAAATGATAAATAAATCAAATTTTAGCTCAAAAATCTCTTACAGCTAACAGTTTGTAAATGTCCACCCAGTAATTACTTTCTGTAAGTTTAATGAAAATCTGCCATGTGGTTCATGAGCTATTTTGCAAAATAGTACCCGTTACAACACAGAGCTAACCGCTAACAATCTACCGTGCTAAAACATCGAATTTTAGCTAAAAAATCTCATACAGCTAACGGTTTGTAAATGTCCCTCTAGCGATTACTTTCTGTAAGTTTGATCAAAATCGGTCCTGTGGTTCTTGACCTATTTTTCAAAATAGTACCCATTAAAACACTGAGCTAACGCTAACCCATCTACAGTTATAAAACATCGAATTTTAGCTCAAAAATCTCATACAGCTAACAGTTTGTAAATATCCATCCAGTGATTACTTTCTGTAAGTTTGATCAAAATCTGTCCTGTGGTTCTTGACCTATTTTGCTAACAAACACTTGAGCTAACAGTAGTTCATACCTCCAGAAAGCAGGAGACCGGGCTGCGACAGAGTGAGTCAGACCAGAGGAGGCTTCCTTCGGACACATGAGCCGGGAACGGTCGGTGGACCCTAGCGGCTGAAACTGGTACTGCTCCATTTTTTGCCCAAATGAAAAACTGTCATATCTCAGTCAAAAATTGGTCTAAAAATATAGGAAAAAATCTATAAATATGTCGTTTCGCCTTATAAGTCGCAGGGCATGCAAATTAGGCAAAAGGTGCGACTTATATGTCGGAAAATACGGTACATTTAATCAAGTAATGTGTAAAGGCAGCTTTGACAAAGTGTCATAGTGAAAGTGCCATATTGTGATTGGTTGATAAACAGCTCTCATTCATGAAAACCTAGCCTGGTTAAAACCAGACCCTTGTCCTTCACTTCGCTTCGTACTAGGGTCTGGGATTTCTCCCATAGACAATGATTTCTCCGGTAGATTTTTGACCGGACCAATCAGAGAACAGAAGGCGGAGTTTTGTTAGTTTAGCCTGGCGAGGTCCAGGGCAGGCTAACTATTCAGATAAATAGCTCAGAAACCACTCGGTGGATATTTTTTCTGCTACCAGTGTGTAATTATATGGCTCTAATTTACTGACTGTTGGCCTAGATGAAACATTTGAGATAAAATTCGATTTTTTATCATTTATTTTCGTAGCGCACCCGAGGCTGTTTGGAAAATGTCAAACCGAAACAATTTAAATCCAGCAGATTTGACCATTTCGTGAATTGATTTAGGAACTGTTAAGCTCAGGAACACTTCTGATATAACGTCAGCTAAGAAATATATTTTTTCTCAGCAAAGAAATAATAGTTTTTTACCTTGTTTTCTTGAAAATTCCTTTGTGGCGGCAGCCATTTTAACTGACGACGTCAGTCGACGTCGTTCAAAACTCCGCCTTCTGTTCTCTGATTGGTCTGGTCAAAAATCTACCGGAGAAATCGTTGTCTATGGGAAAAGTCCCAGATCCTAGTACGAAGCGAAGTGAAGGACAAGGGTCTGGTTTTAACCAGGCTAGTGAAAACTTAGTAAAGGTACTGCTTTTTGTTAGAAAAGTCAAGTCAGTTCTGATGTGTTTGTAATTATTAAATGTTAAAATAATTAATTTAATTAATTATCTTACTGCCATTGAAGCAGAGCTTTTTTTGTTGCCTGAAAACGATTTATTTTGAGATGAACTGTGTTCATCTTCCCTGTTCTGTTCTGGTTTCCCAGGTTCTGGCCAGCCATCGACTCCGACCTGCGAGCTGCAGCATGCACGAGAGGGGTGCAGGTCAGACTAATGGTGAGCTGCTGGGCGCACTCGCCAGCCTCCATGTTTACCTTCCTGCAGTCCCTGCTGGTGCTCAGCAGACATCCACTCAAATGCAACGTTGATGTGGTAAAAACTTCATCAGCTTATTTACAAGAGTATCTGACAAGTCAACAATATAGAAATAGACCAGACACCTAAATCATGTTTTTGTGTATGTGCACACGCGTGCGTGCGTGCGTGTGTGCATGTGTGTGTGCGTGCATGTGTTTGTGTGTAGAAATTTTTCACAGTACCTTCGACAGCAGAGCAAAAGAAAATCCCCTTTGCACGAGTCAACCACGCCAAGTACATGGTCACAGACAGAGTGCTCTATATAGGTAAGCTTCCAACACACTTATTGTACATTACTTTAGTGTACTTTGTTAACTTAATTGCTTTGATTTTATGTGTTAGTGCAAGGGTGCCCAAAATTTGATCGCAATCTACCGGTTGATCGCAAAGGTAGATCACATGGCATTAAAAAATAGATGTCAGTCTATCATCCATCCTCACTATGAAATGTGTCACTTGATTGACAAACAGGGCAGCCAGTCTGAGGCTCCATTTACTCGACGTGAAACTGCAACCTTTCTGCTGCGGTTCGGACGTTCGTTTACACGACAACAGCCCTCATTCTCTGTGAAACCGAAGGTTTCTGAATCCAGGTTTGTCCTGGGCCCCATTTACACGGACAGGGCGGGGGGAAACGTAGGTTTTTTCAGATGTTAATCGAGGGAAAAAATCTGCGTTGACACGGAGCACATTTGTTGTTTACATCCAACCCTATAAACTCCCTCGAGCCTGCTGTAGTTGCCATGCCAGGTCTTTAGTTGGCACTGTGAATTTTGTACATTCACCTAATGCGCATGCGCGTTGCCTGGGACTGCTGTCAGTAAGGACTTTCCTCTGGGCTGAAAGCCCAGCTAACAACAGAACTAAGCCGGATTTTGGATACAAGTCGACTGATTTGATGCCAAATGGGACCGCTTCGTCTAACAGCTCAGCACAGATTGCTGAGCAGACCAGCACTGACGAGAATGATGTTAGACTTTCTACTCCAGTGGTGGTAACCAATATCCCTGGAGCAATGCTACAGCAGGTAAATCAACATTCTTTGTAATGTTTGCTTGTGTTGTTTGGTTACACAACAATCAACTGAGTTCTTATTTCTCCTGCAAGAAGAAGCTATCCTCCCACCAGAAAGACCGGTTCCGAAAGAGCATACACCTCGGCGGTGAAGGTGGACCGTGACGAGAGAGATGTTGGATCAGCTATTCACTTAAAATTCTCCTCAGTTCTTTTTTCCAATCTTTTCAATGTTTTAAGCTAGATTAAGTAAAGGAGTAACAGCCTGAACAAGCCAGATAAACAACATGGGGCCAGTACCCAGGATGACAACTGAGAGGAATGGTACATACATATGTTGTCCCTTATAAAAAAGGACAATTATAAGAAAAGAGATGACTTGAAACCAGTGCGTCTTTACTTACTCTTGTATTAAATGTAAAGAGCCGAACGTCAAAAGCAAAACACAGAAATATTTCCTTATACAACTCTTAACTTTTCTAAATACAAGTAAACACCACATTTCTTTTAGAGGAAATCAAGTATTTCACATTACAGTTACTCAACAATATCTAAACATTTTACTTTGAATTAATGTTGTTACCTTACTGTCAGAAGTAAATTAATAAAGAGAAAAATAGGAATACACTGTATCAAAATGATGAAGAACAGTACATTACAGTACTTGTACTTCATAAAAATTACAATTATAAATATTTCCTTGTACAACTCTTAACCTTTCTAAATACAAGTAAACACCACATTTCTTTTAGAGAAAATCAAGTATTTCACATTACAGTTACTCAACAATATCTAAACATTTTACTTTGAATTAATGTTGTTACCTTACTGTCAGAAGTAATTTAATAAAGAGCAAAATAGGAATATCAAAATGATGAAGAACAGTACATTACTTGTACTTCATAAAAATTACAGTTATCCTCATTTAAGCTAATCAACCAACTGCCGAACAGAAGAGGTTGCTAACGGCTTATTAACGTTAGCAACAGAGCTAAGTAGCTAGCCAAACACTCTTCACACATTACATTAAAACAAGATAACTAATACGTGACACAAAACAAACTAAACATATACAAACTCGCACATACAGGGCTAGCATTCACTCATATCATTTTCCTGAAAGTTTAATCTAACTTCTTACCTTATAAAAAAGGACAATTATAAGAAAAGAGATGACTAGTTGAAACCAGTGCGTCTTTACTTACTCTTGTATTAAATGTAAAGAGCGCACGAGTCCCCCTAGTGGACTCTTTTGACTATTGCGCCAACGCACCATTCTTTCAAAAGCCCCACTACATTCCATGCACACACCAAATCAAGCTAAATTAATGCAGATAATCAAACAATTGGATCTAATATGAACACGGTCAAATGAATATCATACCCTGTAACACACTCCCCCACAAAATAGATGTTGTCCCCAACATCTCAACTCATGCGATGTTGGGAAAGTAGTAAAGCATGAGAAGCAACCCATCAGTCTTAAAAATATTCCTTAAGTCACTAAATCTACTTACAGACTGGAACTCTTTTCATACATTCTCATTTTGAGGGTAAACACCCAGTGTCCATGTTTTAAACATGAAAGTCACTACTTGTCCATCATCTTAGTGGTCATCCCGTGACTCCATAACAAGAGTTCATTGACAAGTACATTGCGGCTTGGATGCCAATAATGTCAGTTCACGTAGAGAATAGTCCCTCATTGTGAATGTTATAATAAACAGTCCATCATGCTATGACCCCAATGTGTGTCCATTCTTTCAGTTCAGTGGTGCACCATGTCCTGCTCTCATCTCTGATAGTCATATGAGATGTAGTATGGGTGAACAATGTTCATCCATGGCATTGTGAAGTATGGGGGCTGTGGTGGAGTCCTTAGGTTATAGCAGACTGGAGATCCAAGCCTCTCATATGTAAAAACTTTGGGCTTCCTATGAAGCCGTTGCGGTCGTTGAGCTTCTTCAGGAGCCTGAACTCCCTCTCTGATGATCCCAGTTGAAGCAGGTTGTTCAGTAGCATCCTCCATGATCCCAGTTGAAGCAGGTTGTTCAGTAGCATCCTCCATCATTTGTTCCTCGTTACAAGAGCCAGACTCTTCATATTCCATCACAGTTGTTTCTCCTTGTTTATGATCCATTTCAGGAGCTGTGCTCTGTTCAAACTGGATATCTCCTAGCTCTTGGGTTGTGCTTGCAGGCATATGACTTACTTTCTCAGGCTGGGCTGGCTGGTGAAATAGCACAGGATAGTATTCGTCAGCATCATCATCCTCTTCCTCTGCCTGCTCCACTCCTTTGTTATTTAACATTTTTCTCCTCTTCTTTCCAGTCTGGACTGGAATCTCAAGGGGCAAAGAGTCACATGGGAGGAGCAGATTGCGATGAAGGACCCTTGACCTTCTTTGACCCTTTTCAGGTTTGAGTTCATAAACTGGGACATTTTCATTTACCTGGCGTACAACAACATGAACAATGTCCTCCCAATGATTCCTCAGTTTTCCTGGGCCCCCACGAGGTGTCAAATTGCGTACTAAAACACGATCACCTGGTTGTAGTACTGAACTATTCACCTTGCGGTTGTACAATTTCTTACTCCTCTGGCCGGCTTTCTGGGCATTTTCTCTGACGATTCCATAAGCCTCCTCCATGCCTTGCTTCCACTTTTCCATATAGCCATGATGATTATGGTCTGCTTGTTCTGGAGTCAAATTAAACAGCATGTCAACTGGCAATCGGGGAGAACGCCCATACAACAACTGAAAGGGGGAGAAACCTGTCACCTCACTCCGAGTACAGTTATATGCATAGATCATTTTGTTTAATGAATCCTTCCAGTTGTGTTTCTGTTTGTCTGTAAGTGTCCGAAGCATTTGGAGTAATGTCCGGTTGAATCTTTCAACTTGTCCATTTCCTTGCGGGTGGTAGGGAGTGGTTCTGGACCCTGCAATTCCACAGTATTTTTTTAGTTGTGTGAATAGTTGATTCTCAAATTCACCACCCTGGTCGTGGTGAATACGAGCAGGAAAACCAAATTTCATGGCGTAATCATTAAAGATCTTGTCCGCAGCTGTTTTAGCTGATTTGGAAGTGGTGGCATAGGCCTGGGCAAAGCGGGTAAAATGATCAATAATCACCAAGATGTACTCATAACCCCCTAGACATTTTTCGAGATGTAGGAAATCAACAGAGACAAGTTCAAATGGTTGAGTTGTTACTACAAGCCCAAAACCAGAAAAGTTGGCACGTTGTGGAAATCGCAAATAAAAACAGAATACAATGACTTGCAAATCTTTTTCAACCTATATTCAATTGAACACACTGCAAAGACCACATACTTAACGTTCGAACTGGTAAACTTTGTTATTTTTTGCAATTATTAGCTCATTTGGAATTTGATGCCTGCAACATGTTTCAAAAAAGCTGGCACAAGTGACAAAGAAGACAGAGAAATTTGAGGAATGCTCATCAAACACTTATTTGGAATATCCCACAGGTGAACATGCAAATTGGGAACAGGTGGGTGCCATGATTGGGTATAAAAGCAGCTTCCTTGACATGCTCAGTCATCCACATAGAAGGATGGGGCGAGGGTCACCACTCTGTGAACAAATGCGTGGGCAAATTGTCGAACAGTTCAAGAACAACTTTTCTCAACGAGCTATTGCAAGGAATTTAGGAATTTCACCATCTACGGTCCGTAATATCATCAAAAGGTTCAGAGAATCTGGAGAAATCACTACACGTAAGGGGCAAGGCCGAAAACCAACATTGAATGCCCGTGACCTTCGATCCCTCAGGCGGTACTGCATCAAAAACCGACATCAGTGTGTAAAAGATATCACCACATGGGCTCAGGAATACTTCAGAAAACCACTGTCAGTAACTACAGTTCGTCGCTACATCTGTAAGTGCAAGTTAAAGCTCTACTATGCAAAGCAAAAGCCATTCATCAACAAGATCCAGAAACGCCGCCGGCTTTGCTGGGCCCGAGCTCATCTGAGATGGACTGATGCAAAGTGGAAAAGTGTTCTGTGGTCTGATGAGTCCACATTTCAAATTGTCTTTGGAAACTGTGGACGTCGTGTCTTACGGACCAAAGAGGAAAAGAACCATCAGGACTGTTATAGGCGCAAAGTTCAAAAGCCAGCATCTGTGATGGTATGGGGGTGCATTAGTGCCCAAGGCATGGGTAACTTACACATCTGTGAAGGCACCATTAATGCTGAAAGGTACATACAGGTTTTGGAGCAACATATGCTGCCATCCAAGCGACGTCTTTTTCATGGACGCCCCAGCTTATTTCAGCAAGACAATGCCAAGCCACATTCTGCACGTGTTACAACAGCGTGGCTTCGTAGCAAAAGAGTGCGGGTCCTCCCCTGGCCTGCCTGCAGTCCAGACCTGTCCCCCATTGAAAATGTGTGGCGCATTATGAAACGTAAAATACGACAACGGAGACCCCGGACTGTTGAACAACTTAAGCTGTACATCAAGCAAGAATGGGGAAGAATTCCACCTGAAAAGCTTCAAAAATTGGTCTCCTCAGTTCCCAAACGTTTACTGAGTGTTGTTAAAAGGAAAGGCGATGTAACACAGTGGTAAATATGTCCCTGTGCCAACTTTTTTGCAATGTGTTGCTGCCATTGAATTCTAAGTTAATGGTTATTTGCAAAACAAAATAAAGTTTCTCCGTTCGAACATTAAATATATTGTCTTTGCATTCTATTCAGTTGAATATGGGTTGAAAAAGATTTGCAAGTCATTGTATTCTGTTTTTATTTGCGATTTGCACAACGTGCCAACTTTTCCGGTTTTGGGCTTGTATATTGGTGAGGGGAGCCCTTGTTTCCTGACTAGGTTTCTTATGTTTGAGACATTCACATCTTCTCATGACATAGCTCTCTATCTCACGCTGCATATATGGCCAATGAAACCTGTCCCGTATCAGGGATGATGTCCTGTCGACACCTTGGTGGCCCATTTCGTCATGAAGTTCCCTCAACACTGTATTTTTATATTTTTCTGGGAGTACAAGTTGTTTTTTGCTTGTTGTCTTTCTGTGCAACACCCCACTTTCATCAATTTCCAACTTGTCCCACTCTCTTAGCAAACACCCCACTTGTGGACTAAGTTGCTTGAGTTGTGCACCTGACGGTTTGCTTGCGGTTAGTTTTAACTGGATCACTGGTCCCAGAACTGGATCATTTCTTTGGTCATTCTGAATCTGTTCTGGTGTTAGTGGGATGATGGATGTGTCAGGGGTCAAATCTGCAGATGCTACTGAGACACACATGGACCACGACACACTGGACTCATCTTGATTTTTTACAGCTTCTGTAGTTGCCCCAATGACGTCAGATGGCATTTCTTCTGAACACTCTTTCATAAAAAACTCTGCATCTAGAGGCATTCGGGATAAACTATCTGCGTCCACATTTTCCTTTCCTGGCCTGTATTTCACAGAGAAATGAAAATCTGCCAGCTCTGCAACCCATCGGCATCCTGTTGCATTTAGTTTGGCAGATGACAACACGTATGTGAGTGGATTATTGTCACTATAGACAGTGAAAAATGGGGCATAATATAAATAGTCTCTGAATTTCTCTGTTACAGCCCATTTAAGGGCGAGGAACTCCAACTTCCCCGAATGCAAATGATAATTTTTCTCTGCAGCTGTTAGGGTGCGCGAGCCATAGGCAATCACACGAAGCTTTCCACTCTGCTTTTGGTATAGCACAGCACCTAGACCCAGATTTGACGCATCTGTGTGAAGAACAAATGGCTGTGAGAAATCTGGGAAGCCAAGTATAGGGGGGTTGACAAGGAAGTCAATGAGTTGTTCCAGGATCAACTGGTGTTTTTCAGTCCAATGAATGATTGTACTGGATGGGACAGCTCTGCTGCCAGTTTTTGTTGGCCACTTTCTCTTTTTGTTTGTTAACGGCTCATGCTTTGTAGGTGCTTTTAACAGATCATATAAGGGACTAGCAATACGTGAAAAGTCCTTTATATACTGCCTGTAATAGCTCAAAAGTCCAAGAATTGCTCTCAACTCACCAACATTCGCAGGATGTTTATGCTTTAGGGCTCTTACAGCATTAGTGTCAGCTGGATCCATCCTGTTGCCCTCAGCAGACACGATCCTGCCCAGGTACCGCACCTCAGCTTTAAACAGGTCACACTTTTTAGGTTTTAGCTTGATCCCATGCTGCCTCAGACGTTGCAACACTGCTCGGACATGGCTGACATGATCTTCAAATGTCCTGCTAAACACAAGAACATCATCAAGATATGGTACACACATTTCATCCCTCAAATCTGCTAAGCATTGTTCCATGCAGCGCTGAAAAGCTGCGGGCGCATTCATCAGGCCGAATGGGATTCGTATCCACTCGTATAGACCCCAGGGGGTCACAAAGGCTGTTAAATGCCTGCTGTCTCTGTCCATGAATCCCTGATGATATGCTTTCCCTTGGTCCAGCAAGGAAAAGTAGGTGTTTCCCCCCAGGCTATCCATTATATCTTGAACCCTGGGAATCGGGTGGCGGTCAGGATGTGTTTTTTTGTTGAGCTCTCTGTAATCTATACATAAACGCAGAGTCCCATCTTTTTTTCTTACGCAGACAATTGGCGAGGAATAAGAAGATTTGGATCTTTCAACCCACCCTTGCACTATGAGATCCTGCAGGTAATCTTTCATTTCCCTGTACAGAGGTTTGGGCACAGACCGGTATGTTTTTGACACAGGTTCATCATCCTTCAGTGAGATGTTCATTTGTAACCCGTGTATGCAGCCAATATCCTCATCAGATTTGGAGAAAGACTCAGATTCTTCTCTTAACATTTGACTTACTATTTGTCTCTGGTCCTCATCCAGGTGAGTTAAATCAACAGGAGGGTCCCACTGTCCATCTGTAGGTACACCTTCACTGGTGCTCTGGGCCTGGATGTGATTGACTGATTTACTTGTTGGTTGTTGGGTTGTGCTGAAAAAGTTAGCTGGATACACAGACCTTACAGACTGCACAGCTCCAACAACCGTCCGGCCTGGAAGTGTGATATCGTGGTTTGTGGGGTTTTGAACACTTAAAACAACATTTGGGGCTGTTTCTGCCTCAATTGATACAAGGGTATCACAGAATTCTAATTCTTCAGGCCACTGTGGGTTCACAAGAGGCTCAAAAAGCAGAGTTTTAGCTTCCCTAAACTTTGGGGCCTGAATACGACACTGAATCTGGACGGTGGTGTGTTTTGGCACATTGACTCTTTCATTTACTGTCCTCACATTGTGTTCACATGTTTGACCCAGGCTGACAGCAGAAATAAAGGCTTTTACCTTATTATTTTTTAGATGAGGGAATGCAATTTTTACTGCATTTACAAGTTTGTCCATACCGCCATATATTGGTTGGCCTTCCCGGTTGTTCTGCACGAGATGTTCAATTACATTGAACCCAATGATTGGGCATTGCTGTTGGTTGCCTTTCAACACAAGCACAGGTATTAGCAGCTCATCATCCATCGTAGTCAACTTGAAAGGGACTTCCAGCCAGCCAGAGTATGGCATGGCGGTGCCATTAGCTGCTTCAATATGTAATGGGTCCAGTGGGTCCTGTAGCTCAGTAACATCCCTTAGCTGCAGGTCAGGTAGGTAATTTTCTTTCCAAGCCTCATCTATAGCACATATTTGTGAACCTGTGTCCCAGAGTGCTTGAGTATTCTGTCCATTCAGGAAGCACTTGATAATACATTTTTTTCCTACTAGCTCCCTTACGGTTTGATCTTTAACAGCTCTGATAGTTTTGGGTTCAGATTGTTCACGTAGCTGCCTGACTTGTTTAACACCTAAACAGGAGTGTGACTTACAGTCAATTTTGTGAACAGGCCAATGCATTTTCTGACATGTTTTTGAGCAATAAAGAGCAGTTTTACAACTCCAGCAACGTTTTAATTCCCTCTTCACTTTCTTTTTTCCACAGTTTACACAAAAATGGGACTTGTAGTTAACTCTGGTTGCCCCACGCCCCACGGAGGCAACCCGACTTAGTTTAAAGGTCCCCTATAGGTTGAAGAAGCTGCTCTGTCTGCTCTACATCCTGCCCTGAAGTGCTCAGTACTTCCACATCTGAAGCAATGCTGACAATGTTCCTCATTGGCTTGGGTACAAGCAAAACATCTGGGTTGTTGGCGTGGTCTTTGGTAATATTGTTGTGGAGCAAACCTTTGTTGAAATTGTGCAGTCCCTCTCATCTGTCCTGGACCATACAGGGGCCTGTACTCCTGCAGCAATTCTGGGTGCTGTTGAGGATAAATTGGCATCATGGGTGACATGAATCTGAAGGACTGTTCTGTAGGTGAGAACACTGGACTTGCGGCAAACACTTGTTCTGAACTTTGTGGGGGTTGCTTTGGCTGTGTATTAGTGTTTTTTTGGATTGTTTCCCTGATTTGGAACACTTCAGCTCTTAGATCCTTTAACAACACCATGTCAGAGCGCATTTCTTTGATCTCAGATAACACATCATGGGACATCTGAGATTGGCTTTGCTGGGTTGGAGTTTTTGTTTCTCTGGCTGGCTCATCAGATTGGACAGTACTGACACTGGTTGCCCTTTGTGGGACAGCGTGCTTCTTTTTGTCCTGCCTCTCCTTTTCATTTGTACAAGCAATATTCACTTTCTCCAGCAGCAGTTCATCAGGTGCGCCAGGCTTTGTGAGGTAAGGCTGAAGATCACTCTTGATGTTGTCATTCTGTAAACCTGTCAAGATGGTATGCATAAACAGATTTTGGACAAGAGCAGGGTCATATTTTAAAGCTGACTCTGCTTCCTGAGAGGCAAACAGAATTTTCTGCCTCAGGTCCATAGCCCTGATTAAGAAATTCTGAGGAGACTCTTTGCTGCCCTGAACCTCAGAGGTTAGCTGCTTGTATAAATCTGTGGCACCTCTCTCCTGGTAATGGGACCTTAAGATTCTACGCAGAGCAGGTAAGGTAAGGGTCTCTTTTCCCTCCAAATAGCTCCGTAATTGTAGGCCGGGTGTTATAGCACGGATCACAGCATCAATAATATCTGTCTCTGAATAGCCTTTGGTAAGCCCACTTTCAATCTGTCTTGCCAGGCTAGAGAATGTCAACCGATCCTTCTGGCCTGGCTCTCCTATCTGTCCAAGAATCTTGAAATCTTTGCGCCACATTGGATTTTCTGAAAATGTTGGAGTCACATTTATCTGTGAAACCTGTGGGCAAGAGAACGTTTTTCTGTCCATTACACCCCGGGCCTCTTTTTCTTTCTGTTGTAGCGACAATCTGAGTGCCTCTATTTCTTTTTGAAGCCTTTCCTGGTCATCAGATTGATTTTCTACTCTGGGTGACTCTTTAATGGACTTTACTTTATTTATTGTGTCCCAGATGCTGAGATATTCTGACATGCCTTCATCTTCAAGGCTAGCCAGTTGCTCCCGCTCAAGATATTTGATGACATATGAAATTAGATGACTGCGTGTTTTACTAGTCAAAAGTTCTCCTCCAGGTGCTGAGTGCTGCAGTGTGATGCATACTTCGATCAGCTGTTCAAATGTCAAGTTATACAATGCTCCTTTTATCTCCAGCTGAAGATTTTCCAGTTCCGACTCCATTTTTATATTTTGGAATTTCAGAAACAATAGAATGGGGTCCAACCGCCTTCAGTTGATTGGTGTTGATCTCTAGTGGTCAGTGCACACTTCAGGATACAAACTGTCAACTGCTGGTTGAAGACCTCCACGTTGTTCTCTGCGAACTTGGGTTGTTTTGGGATGCTCAGCAGGAGGGTTCCACAGGAATCTTGGGAATGGTCCTCTCGCCAAACGATCCCAGCGATGCCTCCAAATGTTGTCCCTTATAAAAAAGGACAATTATAAGAAAAGAGATGACTAGTTGAAACCAGTGCGTCTTTACTTACTCTTGTATTAAATGTAAAGAGCCGAACGTCAAAAGCAAAACACAGAAATATTTCCTTATACAACTCTTAACTTTTCTAAATACAAGTAAACACCACATTTCTTTTAGAGGAAATCAAGTATTTCACATTACAGTTACTCAACAATATCTAAACATTTTACTTTGAATTAATGTTGTTACCTTACTGTCAGAAGTAAATTAATAAAGAGAAAAATAGGAATACACTGTATCAAAATGATGAAGAACAGTACATTACAGTACTTGTACTTCATAAAAATTACAATTATAAATATTTCCTTGTACAACTCTTAACCTTTCTAAATACAAGTAAACACCACATTTCTTTTAGAGAAAATCAAGTATTTCACATTACAGTTACTCAACAATATCTAAACATTTTACTTTGAATTAATGTTGTTACCTTACTGTCAGAAGTAATTTAATAAAGAGCAAAATAGGAATATCAAAATGATGAAGAACAGTACATTACTTGTACTTCATAAAAATTACAGTTATCCTCATTTAAGCTAATCAACCAACTGCCGAACAGAAGAGGTTGCTAACGGCTTATTAACGTTAGCAACAGAGCTAAGTAGCTAGCCAAACACTCTTCACACATTACATTAAAACAAGATAACTAATACGTGACACAAAACAAACTAAACATATACAAACTCGCACATACAGGGCTAGCATTCACTCATATCATTTTCCTGAAAGTTTAATCTAACTTCTTACCTTATAAAAAAGGACAATTATAAGAAAAGAGATGACTAGTTGAAACCAGTGCGTCTTTACTTACTCTTGTATTAAATGTAAAGAGCGCACGAGTCCCCCTAGTGGACTCTTTTGACTATTGCGCCAACGCACCATTCTTTCAAAAGCCCCACTACATTCCATGCACACACCAAATCAAGCTAAATTAATGCAGATAATCAAACAATTGGATCTAATATGAACACGGTCAAATGAATATCATACCCTGTAACACATACAGTTCATTAATGTAGTTTACAGTTCGGGTTAATGTGTTTTTTAGTGACATACAGTTTGTGGTGTTAAATAAATTAATAAAAATTAAACAATGTCTTCATTTTCAACTTTAAGAGCATGCAATATGTTTTGCATTGTTTAAATCACATAACTTAAATTACTAATGTCCAGATAGCTTCATTTATCTCAGATAGCCTCATTACATCTCCCACCACTAACATAAATACTGTTTATTATTGTTACCCTATTATTTAGCACATTTACCGTATTCTCCGGTGTATAATACGCACTTTTTTTGCTCATTTGAATATCCTGCGTATTATACACCGAAGCGTATTATCTATGGATTTTTTCCCATATTTTTAGACCCATTTTTAGCTCTGATTCGCCGTTTTTCATTTTGGCCAAAAATGGTGCAGTACCAGTTTCGGCCGCTATGGGCGCTAATGCGCCCTGTAGTCTGTTTATTCAAACTGTTTAAATTCATGCTGAATAGCAAATGTTATTCCAAAATGTTATTCATGAAGGATTTCTCTTCTCAAACCTGCAGTGAAGATTCAGTGACACTGTTTATCTCGTTTTAGTTTGAGCTCAGGACAATCTCCTCAGAAGAGACTTGTTTTTGTCCTAATTAATAATCAGATGAATAATATCTGTTTTTGCTATTATCATTAACATAGGTCCCATATGTGACGCTTTAATGACGTTGTTTTAACCAAACCAACAGGTTAACAGTGTTGTGTGTAGTGTTAAGATCAGTTTTTATCATAAAATGCTGACATCTGAAACTAACACTTTATCTTTCTGACAATTTGTAATGTTTGATTCAAATTAAAAGTAATAAAAGTATTACTGTCCCTTCAGGAATAACTCCCAAAAAGTTCATTACTGAGAGCGATCAGAGAAGTGTTTCTGAGGTCACGGTTGTATCACTGCAGTTTCAATGGGTTTGGCGCCATCTAGTGGCCATAAAAAAGACTGTCACGGCAGCGCGTATTATACACCGAAGCGTATTATCTAAGGGTTTTTCTGATTTATTTCCAAAAATATGACAAAGCGTATTATACACCGGAGCGTATTATACACCGAAGAATACGGTAGTATGTTATAGACCAGTGTGATGCCTGCCTCAACGGGCTCAGCGATTTTGAACTCGATCTGACTTGCGTCTCTTCCCAACACAGATGTCGGTCACAGCAGCTACATTCTGGCGTAAATTAACTCTGAGACCCAGAATATATTTCATCAGTCACAGCACAGAAAGCAGTGTTATACTCCGCTACCATTGTTGTTGATAGAAATGTGCTGTTGGTCCACGTGTGCAAGAAATATACAGTATGCCTGGAGTTTGCATTAGTGGTGTAACGGTACATGTGGGTGTATTGAAACATTTTGGTAGGTCCTGTTCGGTTCTGTCCACGCGCGTACTGTTTCGTTTTTTTCACTCATTAAATTTAATTAGCGAGAGATTATGTGCCGTGGAACAAAAGTTCCTAAGCGTGTTCCAGTACAGCGCTATTAATTGTTGCATAGTCTTGCAGCATGCGTAGTATAAGCAGCCTAGCAGGCAACGAACAAGCCATCTCGTTGCAGTCTCCTGTTTGAGAACATTATGGCTTTCTTGTTAAAACTTAACAATGGGAAAAGACAAGTGGACAACTCCAAAGCTGTGTGTCGACGTTGTTTCACGGAGATGGGATCTGCAGCAGGCAACACGTCTAACTTGTTAACGCACTTGAAACAACATCATCCGAATGTGAACGTCTCTTCAAGGAAGAAAAGCAGCTTGGTGCAAAAACCAATAGCAGTATTTAAACAACCTTTATCAGGTAATTCAGATCATGTAATGTTCTTATTCTTAGTAAGAATAAAACATCGGGAAGAAGCCTCGTGCGTTAGCTTGATAACTTCTTTATTCCACTCTTCTTCTACGTTCTATACATGCAGTAGCCTACAGCTCCCCCTAGCGGTGGATACAATAATAACAGCTATCAGTACATCCCCTTTTCTGACAGGTTTTGAATAACTATTCAAACTCTTTAAACACTGTCAAACTCTGATAGTATTAACACTCCTGACATTGAACATGTTATTTATAATACACAATTCTGTTTCTTATCAAGAATGTTATTATTAATTTTTTTTTATCTTAACCAGTATGACCAAACAACTACTGCACAAATTCTATTTTACATTTCAACAAGCAAACAACATCTTTAACAAATTATTCTTTTTTTTTTTTTTTTACACAATAATTCACAATTGTTCTATGAGCCTCTCTGGAGGTTTCCTAGGTCGGGAAGACCTTCTCAGTGTCTCTGTTGTAGGTGAAGGTGAAAGAGGTTCACTCTGGTGTTCATCTGATGTAACACTCTGTTGTTCAGATTCATCCTCTTCGACCTGATGGTTAGCATCTTGAACCTTTAACAGACTCCTCCGGTTTCTTCTGAACACTTGTCCATTTTCTGTCTTAACAGTAAACGAACTGGGTCCTACTTCATTTAGCACCGTTGCTTTTCTGTCCTTTTTCTTTCTTTCTCTGTGACGTTTGTCTTCAACCACTTTTTTCTTCTTTCTTTTCATCTCGGCTGCTTCCTTCTTTGCCTCTTTCTTTTCCTTCTTCTTCCTTTTCAAGTTTACCTCCTCAATTTCAACCTGCGGTGTTTCTAACGTCACTCCGTTTTCCTTGACTTTAGCTTTCTTTTTGTTTTTCGTTTCCGTAACCAAAGCAATAATACAAGCTGTAGGATCCTTTAAAGCTCTGGATCTACTGAGCCCCGCTGCCCACAAAATCCCATCACGTCAACACTTCAGCCAAAAAGTTGTAGCAGCACTTTATGAAAAAGCTAAAACTGCTCGTCAACAAGCCCTGGAGCCCAGATTTAAAGCCCTGCCACATCAATGCTGCTGAGCGAGAGATTCAACCACCTCTTATCAGAAATGATGACTGTGCAAGAAGAGGTATTGTTATTGCATTATTGTGATCTAATTAACTTTTTTGATTTAAAATTATTATCTTATTCTTTTTTTTTATCTCTGTGTTGTTTGCAGTCTGAGGATGTCAACTAAGATAGCAGCTGAGCAATGTTCCCTCAACTTTTTCATGTGTCTTGGCAAACAAACAAGCTCCCTGAGTGCACTGAGGACCACTGTGAGCAACATCAGATGTGCGCGCTGTGATCACACACCAGTGTCACACCTGTTCAAAACCTGGGATCATAGCAAGTTACATGACTTATTAAAATAATCAAATTACAGCAGCAATTTCCATTAGTTTACTTTTCATATAAGTGATCTGGCCCACTTCAGTTGAAAAGACAATACATAGTTCCCACACACGTGACGGGTATTGCGCAATACCGGGTTTTTCGCCACTCGTAAAGGCAGACATGGCGGACAAACAGACTCGAGCTACCACAGCTAAATCCATTACTAGCTTGACCAAGGCACAAGAGCAAAATAGCAGTGGTCGGAGTTGAATGAGTTGGAGAAAGAAATCATGGCAGACGAAGCGGACAACTTGTCACCAAGAAGTTACTCTGATATCATTAATTATTTAATTACTACGAGGAGTGCACACCGAGGAGCTTCACAGCTTTAAATCCAAAAAAGATGTGTAAACTGGCTCAATCATATCTAACCAGCTAAATAAAGGTTTAACTAAAATAACACACAGCCAACAAACAGTCCAGGCTCAACACGGACCAGGACCAGCACTTTGAGTGTTACCATGTTGGAAGTTAGCATGTAGCGTTAGCGACATGCTAAGCTAACCACAGCAGCAGACGGTGCTAAATCATGAAAAAAAAAAAAAAACAGCTCCAACACACAGACAGTTGTACTCTAATAACAATGTTCTGACATTGTTTCACAAAATGATTTATGTAGATGCTGGTGAAGATTCTCAGTCGTCCAGGACATGATAAAATCATGTATGTATTGTATGTATTGTATCATGTATTGAACGCCTTTTTTGATTTATGTAGAATACTTTGTTTACCGGACAAAAGCACGACGTCTTCAGAGCAGATCCGAGCAGACTCAGAGAGCGATGGGGCTGCTGTGAGCTCTTCCGTTGGAGATAAATCTTCAAGTTTACTTATTTTTGGGATTAAGTGAAACCTGCGCTCTGCCCAAACATGTACCCGACTGGAACACCCACTGACCCAACACGAAGTAACCATTGCAATTAATTAGAAATAAACAAAAAAAAAAACAATGTGAAAAATACACAGCCAGTAGACTGCGCTGTAACTGCTGCTCTCGTAGCATTCCGCCTCCACGCATGAGGGTCTACCCGGAAATTCCACAGATGTTACGTCACATGGGAATTATGTATACAGGTAGTCCTCGACTTACAATGGTCTCGAGTTACGACGTTTCGCGGTTACGACGCACCTTCCATTAAATTTTATATATACAGTATATATATATATATAGAATTTTTTTATTTTGAAGCCGATTTACGCAGTTTCCGGCAGTTTCCGGTTTAGCTGTGGAGGCTACAGCTTGCCCTGTACTCTCTAAAAAAGCTTAGTCTGGTCCTCTGAACATTCAAAAAACAAAACAAAACTTGTTGGAGCAAGCTGGACAGGTAGCAGCTGTGGAAAAGTAGCTGTTTTATGGACGGCGGTTTTACAACGTAAACGAATGGAGAATCTGGAGGAGGGAGGGAGGAACGAGCTTCACCAGCATTCTAGAGTAGGAAATTAACTCTTTTTTTCCCTTCATTATGGCTCTGAAATGTATGTTGTTTTTTTTTTATTATCTAGGGTTATCTATTATCTAGGGTTTTATTATCTAGTGTTAGGATAGGCTAAGTGCTTGGTAAAATACAGTACTGTACGTATAAGCTGCAGTTTGGACGTATATTTCAAGTTACGTCGAAATTCGAGTTACGACGGAGCGTAGGAACGGAACTCCGTCGTGAGTCGAGGACTACCTGTAATCTTTTTTTTTTTTCATGAGATGTGTGGTATGTTAAATGTGAGAGTCCTGCTTTGGTCTGGGTGAGGGTCCTGTCCTGGAAGATGGTTAGCAACACGGTGGCCATTGGTGTCGAAAGCATTTTTGTAATGGGGGTGGGGGACACTGGTGGGGTTCTGGGGGTCCTCTCCCAGAAAATTTTGAACAAAGTAGATGTCATTTCCTACATTCTGGTGTATTTTAACGGTTGTTTAACATCTAGTTTTACCTACACAAGTATCACTTGATTCAATAACTATTTTAGAGTTAATGGCACAACTAGAAGTAACCTGACCAACAGCTCTCCTTGTGTGATTAGAACACATTTTACTTATCTCAGCATCTTAGTCACAGTCTAAGAAACATAGTGTAGCTGAACTTACTGCATGCACTGCGGTGTGAGGCAGCAGAGGAATTGGAATTGCAAATTCAAAATGATTTATGGAACACTTTGCAGGGGCAGCGCGTGAAAATGAAAAATCTGTTTCCTCTTTAGCCGTTTTCGCATTGGCCAGCCCTCAATGGCCTGGACCGCCCCTGGTTTGCCCAGAGCCCGAACTGGCCCGCCCGCGTTCATTACGCATTACAGGTAGTCCCCGATTTACGAGCGAGATCCGTTACAACGAGGCGCTCGTAAACCGGAAATCTCGTAATTTGGAACGGCCGCCATTTCTCTCGTAAATCCGGAAATCCGCTCGTAAATTGGAACGGTTTTCGCTAGCGCGACTAAAAACACTCTATTTTCATCTAAAAACTACTTTTGAGTGCATAAAAATGATCGGAAACGTGTGTTTATATGCTTAACTAACTAACTGTAGTGAAAAAACACATGAAAACTCAGTATTTTTTTCGTTTTTTCCAAAAATTCGCAGCTCGTAAGTCTGGAACCTCGCAGATCAGAGCGCTCGTAAATCGGGGACTACCTGTATGTGGAGCGCAGCCTTGAAGTGGGTGGGGTGTTCAGTTGACATGGGTGGAGTGTTCTTGTGTGCGCGCTTACAGTGTTTTAAGAGAGGATACCCCTAAAAAAATATGTGATAGCTGAATATATATATTAGTTTTTCTGAGTTTAATTTTTGTTAATAACTGATTACAAATCAGCTTATGTATCAGCTTATGTTAGAACGTAAATAGCACGAAGCGCGCACCCATTTCCGCCTTTCCTTGTGACCTGAAAGTCATTAAAATATAACTAACATTGTCTAACTCTTGCGCGCAGCCAGGGTTTTAAAATATAACTAATAATCTCTAACTTCTACGTGCAGCTAGAATGTTAAGAGGATTGAATCGTATATAGGTAAAGTGGACACCTAAAAATCTAGTCCGCCGCTGTAGCTCAGAGCGTTCGCCAACTGCTATTAAGCTCTTTTATCTTGACCGGGAGAAGCGGGTTTGCTTCCCACCTGGTACAAATGGTAAATGGTAAATGGAGCTTATTTATATAGCGCTTTCCAGCCCCCTGTGAGGAGCCCCAAAGCGCTTTACAATACCAGCCATCCACCCATTCATTCAGACATTCATACACCGGTAGTGGTAGCCTGCCTTGCAAGGCGCCATCCAGACCTACCGGGAGCAACTCGGGGTTAAGTGTCTTGCCCAGGGACACAACGACACATGGTGGGCGGACGCGGGATTCAAACCTCCAACCTTCCGATCGGGGGTCGACTGCCATTACCACTACACCACGGCCGCCCGTACATATTAGTACAAGAATAAAGATGAAATATTACGAGAATAAAGTGGTAATATTACGATAATACATTTGTAATATTACCAAAATAAAGTCATTAAAAAAAAAAAAAGCTTTAACAGTTAATGCAGCTGTTTCTCTCAATCAGTGAAAAGTGAGCTCCTCTTCACAAAAAAAGCAATATCTTCCAAATCCGTGTGGTTCTTTCTTCAAAACAGACATAGTTGTTAGTACAATAATTTCAAAGCCCTGATTCGGATAATATTATGATGCTGATGTGCTAACAGATTAAGTATTTCCTTTTTTGTAAAACCATCCATCCATCCATCCATCCATCCATCCATCCATCCATCTTCTTCCGCTTATCCGGGGTCGGGTCGCGGGGGTAGCAGCCTAAGTAGGGAGGCCCAGACTTCCCTCTCCCCAGCCACTTGGAGCAGCTCCTCCGGGGGAATCCCAAGGCGTTCCCAGGCCAGCCGAGAAACATAGTCCCTCCAGCGCGTCCTGGGTCTTCCTCTGGGTCTCCTCCCGGTGGGACATGCCCGGAACACCTCACCAGGGAGGCGTCCAGGAGGCATCCTAACCAGATGCCCGAGCCACCTCAACTGGCTCCTCTCGATGTGGAGAAGCAGCGGCTCTACTCCGAGTCCCTCCCGGATGACTGAGAAAACTCATTTCAGCCGCTTGTATCCGAGATCTTGTTCTTTCGGTCATAACCCAAAGCTCATGACCATAGATGAGGGTGGGAACGTAGATCGATCGGTAAATTGAGAGCTTTGCCTTTTGACTCAGCTCTCTCTTCACCACGACAGACCGGTACAGCGCCCGCTTCACTGCGGACGCTGCACCTATCCGCCTATCGATCTCACGCTCCAGTTTTCCCTCATTCGTGAACAAGATCCCGAGATACTTAAACTCCTCCACTTGGGGCAGGACCTCCTCCCCGACCCGACCCCATTTTTGTAAAACCAATACCAAAATATAACTTAACAAGATGCTCAACATTCATCATTTTATTGCACTTGTATGACTGCTTTTTCATGTTGGTGTTCTGATAATATTACAACTTTATTCTGGTAAATTACAAGTTTATTATCATAATATTATGACTTTATTTTCCTATTGTTTCTACTTAGGTGGAGTCTGCAGTTTCTGTAGAACATCAGCACTTAGAAAAAATTTCAACAAGCAAAGCATTCTGATCCCTCCCCCTCAGAGCCATATATGGCACTGCCCCCTTGTGGTCTGTTAAA
The DNA here is from genome assembly GCA_038048925.1 of Garcialebias charrua. Classification (NCBI taxonomy): domain Eukaryota; kingdom Metazoa; phylum Chordata; class Actinopteri; order Cyprinodontiformes; family Rivulidae; genus Garcialebias; species Garcialebias charrua. The sequence continues at coordinate 1,768 of JBBPBX010029036.1, read as the reverse complement.
ATTCAAATTCAAGCTCTGTTTTTATTGGCTGATTCGAATTCAAGCTTGGTTTTTATTGGCTGGTTACAAACTCTGTTTTTATTGGCTGTCAGTGTCCTGGTCACTCTGTGTTTTCAGTGTTTTTATAAATGCTGATAGAGAAGCAAGGGGACTATAGTTTTTTTCAGAGATTACTTTGTCTAACATCAGTTTGTCAGTAGATAGTGACTGAGTGAAGAAATATGTTAAAAATATATTGTTTGAAAAGTTACAGACTACATTACAATCTTACATACTGTAGCTTTAATCCTTGTAATATTACAACTTTATTCTCATAATATTATGACTTTATTCTTGTAATTTCATGACTTTTTTTCTCGTTATCTATTTTTTTCTTTTTCTTAGCGTGGCCCTAATATTCCATCATAGTTCAGCTATAGTTAATTATATTAGGCATTAAAAACACTTCATGTTACGCCATGTTTGTCTGCAAGGGAAAACAGTATGTGGGGCTTAAAGCTCCACGTTGCTAGTGTGCAGACACAACAACAACACAACACAGCCTTTTCCATAAAACATTCCTGCTGGCTTCAGTTCCAAACAGTGAGAGAGGTTGGAGGCACCTATTGTGTTAGTTTAATATATCTGTTGTGCACATGTTTGACAGTTTGTGAAACATACATGTAAAAACAAGTATTTAGGTTGTAGGTTAAATGTATCACAAATATGACAAAGGTCATTTTTGGTAAAAGCTCAGAAATTACATTTGTTTCATGTTGTTGTTGTTTTTCGCCAATGTAAGGCTCTCGGTCTATAATTTCAATAAAGCATGAAAACATAAATGTAATACATTTTTTAAACGTGTCTCTAATCCAGTAAACTAACCAACAACAGTGTTGCTATCTGCTATGCCTGTTTTGTTTTACAGTGAATGGCATGCAAGCAACATACCATAGAACAATCATTTTTGTTCCTCCACCAGTTCTATGTGAGCCTGTTTAGCTAAAGATATACTGTATATTTAGATGAGCTTTTTTAAATTTTGTTTCAGAACAATTCAACCGCCGAGGACCAGAGCTCCTGGGACAGCTTCAAGAACATGACCCCCGAGCTGTCCATTATACCTGGGGAGCAAAAGGACCGTCTGGAACTGCACAATAAGAACTGGGACTCATCCTCGGCTAACACACCCGACTCGTCCGAGGGAGACTTTCAGACTGAAGTGTGAAGACACACAGACACACACTCAAACACATGCAAGCTCATGTTGAGATAAAGATGCACACAGAGATACTGGACTCCTCAAGAGATATACATAGGTACCTTTTTTTATTCTTTTTTTTTTCTTGCAAGGATTTCAGACGCTCTGCTCCCTGTCTCATGCAATGTGCTTTGTTGGACCCCATACTGTATGTGTTTACAGCTACAAAGGACAGATATGAAAGGAGGACTGTTCTACTCTATATTTTCACAAAGACTATTGAAAAGAAAGAACAGGAGCTGATCAAGTCTGTGACTAAAGACCATTTTTAAATGAACCTAAATGATACAAAAAAAATCTTATTTCTGGAAAAAAAGTATTGATTTTATTCTGAAGATAAAATAAAATGTATTTCACAAGTTTGATGAATTGGAGAGGGTAGTGTGAGGGCGGGATAAAGAAAAATATGAATATTTCTGCACTTTTATTGTTTTTATTTTTTATAGCAAAAAAAGCAGGAAAAGATCTCATTGATGTTTCTCATGCTGATAATCCACCCACCACAGAACAAAGCAACCTACTGTCATC
>JBBPBX010029035.1:0-26364 GCA_038048925.1 Garcialebias charrua | reverse complement strand
TATATATATTATTTATTTATTTTTCTCTTACCCCCCTGGTTGCCTGGCGGACATTCTGGGGGTGGGCCGTCAGGGGTTGTGCTGGGGTGTGGGGGGTTCGGGGCCTGCGGGTTTGCCGTGGGCGGGACTGGCAGTGCGCTCCCCCTGGGGCTGCTTGGACTCGGGTGTCCTGTCCTGTCGGCAGGGCGCGGGGTGGGCCGGATCTTGGATGTCTGCTACTCTCCACCCCAGAATGAATGGGCCTACCTCCTGGGTTTGGATGTGGGCTGCCCCATGTAGGGAGCAGGTACATGTCTTGGACCTGGGGGGTATAGAGTGTGCATCGGGATTATGAATGGAGCGTGTCGTTATTGTTTGTCTTTCTGTGACTGAGGGTGAGGATGAGGGTGGGTCTGAATGAGTGTGTCTGTGTATGAATGTTTAAGTGTCAGGCTGGGACTTGGACTGCCCCCTCTCTGATACTTCTGAGGCTACCTAGTGTCGCGCTCCTGCCACGTGGCCCCCTGGTGGGTGTTCCTCTGCCTGCGGGCGTGCTTGGGGCCCTCACTATCTGGGGCTGGGCGCTTGGGCGTTTGTCGGCTCGGCCTGGTGGCTGCCTGGTGGGGCTCGGGTCCTCTGGTCCTGTCGGGTCTGGACCTGAGGGATGGGCGTCCCCGGTGCCCGGGCCTCGGTGACCGGCCCTGGGGCTACGTCGGTGCAGCGGGCTCCGGCGGGGGCCTGTGTATTGTCGCTGTTGACCCCGGGGGGTCATTGTGTGTGGTCCCTGGTGGGGTTCGTCCGGTTCTTCCACTTGGTCGGATCTGGGGAGTGGACGAGTGGCTCGTCCTGTTCGGGTGGTCCTGGGGACTCTGGGCTCGGGGTCCTTCCTGGGGTCTTGGGCTTTGATCGCCCTTTCGTCTGTCTCGGGCTTTGGGGGGAGATCTCTGATGCTTCACAATCGCTACTAAATGTTCTATTGGAGGAACCTTATTCACTTATGCATGCTCACAACCACACACAAATGGATGCAGGGATGTATATGTAGATATATGTAGATGGGTATATAAATGAATATAAATATATATGTATGTATACTGTATATATATTTGTAGGTATGGGTATGTTTATATATAGAAATCTAATGCAAGGTCATGAATATTATCAGTCTTTATGCTTGTATGTTTCGTTGCTGTGTTCTGTCATGTGCTTTGCAGGATTGTGGACGGAGGTTTGGTGTGTTTGCCTTGTGCTCTTTTTGTGGATAATTGTTGTTTTGTTGTCTCACTTTCTCTTTTCTTTCTTTCTCTCTATAAAAAAACATATTGGAGTGAGAGGATGGCTATAAGGTGTGAAGGGAGGCCATCTATAAATGGAAAAAAAAAAAAAGCATGAAGTGCACCAAAATCTCCAGATAGCTAGCTGCATTGACCCTGCCCTTGATAAAACACACAGGACCAACACCAGCAGCTGACATGGCACACCAGACCATCACTGACTGTGGGTACTTGACACTGGACTTCTGGCATTTTGGCATTTCCTTCTCCCTAGTCTTCCTCCAGACTCTGGCACCTTGATTTCTGAATGACATGCAAAATTTGCTTTCATCCTAAAAAAGTACTTTGGACCACTGAGCAACAGTCCAGTGCTGCTTCTCTGTAGCCCAGGTCAGGCGCTTCTGCCGCCGTTTCTGGTTCAAAAGTGGCTTGACCTGGGGAATGCGGCACCTGTAGCCCATTTCCTGCACACACTTCTGCATGGTGGCTCTGGATGTTTTTACTCCAGACTCAGTCCACTGCTTCCGCAGGTCCCCCAAGGTCTGGAATCGGCCCTTCTCCACAATCTTCCTCAGGGTCCGGTCACCTCTTCTCGTTGTGCAGCATTTTCTGCCACACTTTTCCCTTCCCACAGACTTCCCACTGAGGTGCCTTGATACAGCACTCTGGGAACAGCCTATTCGTTCAGAAATTTCTGTCTGTGTCTTGCCCTCTTGCTTGAGGGTGTCAATGATGGACTTCTGGACAGCATTCAGGTCGGCAGTCTTACCCATGATTGCGGTTTTGAGTAATGAACCAGGCTGGGAGGATTTTAAAAGCCTCCGAAATCTTTTGCAGGTGTTTAGAGTTACTTCGTTGATTCAGATGATTAGGTTAATAGCTCGTAGAGAACCTTTTCATGATATGCTAAATTTTGAGACAGGAATTTTAGGTTTTCATGAGCTGTATGCCAAAATCATCAGTATTAAAACAATAAAAGACTTGAAATATTTCAGTTGGTGTGCAATGAATCTAAAATATATTCATTCATTCATTCAACCTTTATTTAGTCAGGTAAATCTCATTGAGCCTCGAGGGCTCATTTACAAAAGCGACCTGCTACCAACTAAAGAATGATGAACAGCAATGGTAGAATTTCCTTAAACAACAAACAACAGAAGAAAAAAAAACATAGGAGAGAAATAGAAAGTGAAATGCAAAGTATCAAAACTAGCAAAACACCACAAGGTAGATGTACAAAATCAAAAACAAGAACATATCTGCAATGGTTTTTGCCAGGATTCCAAAAGATTCTTAAAACCATTTAGGGAGGTCAGGGCCGAGAGCTTCAAATCTTTTTGTAAGATATTCCAGGAAGCAGGAGCAGAGTAGGAGAAAGCCCTTTTTCCAAGTTCAGTCCTCACTGACGGAACACTGCAGGTGATCATGTCCTGAGAGCGCACACTGTAGCTGCACTCACGCAGAGATATGAAAGTTTCATTTTTATCATTACATTATGGAAAATAATAACCTTTATCACAATACAGTATGCTAATTTTTTTTAGAAGGACTTGTAAAAGCTAAAGCTACCTGGTGGTGAGTTGGCTCCGATGGTGGGGGAGGATGCCGGTCAGACCTGGCAGACCCAAACGTATTGTGAGGGTCTGTTGGGAACGTCTGGCAGAGTCTCCCGTAAGACGGAGCTTTAACTCCCACCTCCGGGAGAGCTTTGAACACGTTCCGAGGGAGGCGGGGGACATTGAGCCCGAGTGGACCATGTTTCGCGCCTCTATTGTCGAGGCAGCTTATCGGAGTTGTGGCCGCAAGGTTGTTGGTGCCTGTCGTGGTGGCAACCCTCGAACCCGGTGGTGGACACCGGCGGTGAGGGATGCTGTCAAGCTGAAGAAGGAGTCCTATTGGGCCTTTTTAGCCTGTGGGACCCCGGAAGCAGCAGATAGGTACCGGCAGTCCAAGCGGCATGCGGCTCGGGTGGTTGCTGAGGCAAAAACTCGGGCGTGGGAGGAGTTCGGAGAGGCCATGGAGAATGACTTCCGTACGGCTTCGAGGCGATTCTGGTCCACCATCCGGCGTCTCAGGGGGGGAAAGCGGTACGCGACCAACACCATTTATGGTGGGGATGGCGTGCTGTTGACCTCAACTCGGGATGTTGTGAGTCGGTGGGCGGAATACTTCGAAGACCTCCTCAATCCTACTGGCACGTCTTCCACTGAGGAAGCGGAGCCTGGGGACTTTGGATCGGGCTCTCCAATCTCTGGTGCTGAGGTCGCCGAGGTGGTTAAAAAGCTCCGCGGTGGCAAGGCTCCGGGGGTGGATGAGATTCGTCCTGAGTTCCTTAGGGCTCTGGATGTTGTGGGGTTGTGTTGGCTTACGCGACTCTGCAATATCGCGTGGACATCGGGGGCAGTTCCCTTGGATTGGCAGACTGGGGTGGTGGTTCCCCTATTCAAAAAGGGGGACCGTAGGGTGTGTTCCAACTATAGAGGGATCACACTCTTAAGCCTCCCTGGTAAGGTCTATTCAGGGGTTCTGGAGAGGAGGGTCCGTCGGATAGTCGAACCTCGGATTCAGGAGGAGCAGTGTGGTTTTCGTCCTGGTCGTGGAACACTAGACCAGCTCTACACCCTCAACAGGGTCCTGGAGGGTGCGTGGGAGTTTGCCCAACCAGTTTACATGTGCTTTGTAGACTTGGAAAAGGCATTCGACCGCGTCCCTCGGGGGGTTCTGTGGCGGGTACTCCGGGAGTATGGGGTACCAGGCCCATTGATATGGGCTGTTAGGTCCCTGTACGACCGGTGTCAGAGCTTGGTCCGCATTGCCGGCAGTAAGTCAGGCTCGTTTCCGGTGAGAGTTGGACTCCGCCAAGGTTGCCCTTTGTCACCGATTCTGTTTATAACTTTTATGGACAGAATTTCTAGGCGCAGCCAAGGTGTTGAGAGGATCCGTTTTGGTGGCCTTAGAATCGCTTCTCTGTTTTTTGCAGATGATGTGGTCCTATTGGCTTCATCAGCTCGTGATCTACAGCTTTCACTGGAGCGGTTTGCAGCTGAATGCGATGCGGCCGGGATGAGGATCAGTTCCTCCAAATCCGAGGCCATGGTCTTGAGCCGGAAAAGGGTAGCGTGCCCTCTCCGGGTCGGGGAGGAGGTCCTGCCCCAAGTGGAGGAGTTTAAGTATCTCGGGATCTTGTTCACGAATGAGGGAAAACTGGAGCGTGAGATCGATAGGCGGATAGGTGCAGCGTCCGCAGTGAAGCGGGCGCTGTACCGGTCTGTCGTGGTGAAGAGAGAGCTGAGTCAAAAGGCAAAGCTCTCAATTTACCGATCGATCTACGTTCCCACCCTCATCTATGGTCATGAGCTTTGGGTTATGACCGAAAGAACAAGATCTCGGATACAAGCGGCTGAAATGAGTTTTCTCCGCAGGGTGGCTGGACTCTCCCTTAGAGATAGGGTGAGAAGCTCAGTCATCCGGGAGGGACTCGGAGTAGAGCCGCTGCTTCTCCACATCGAGAGGAGCCAGTTGAGGTGGCTCGGGCATCTGGTTAGGATGCCTCCTGGACGCCTCCCTGGTGAGGTGTTCCGGGCATGTCCCACCGGGAGGAGACCCAGAGGAAGACCCAGGATACGCTGGAGGGACTATGTTTCTCGGCTGGCCTGGGAACGCCTTGGGATTCCCCCAGAGGAGCTGCTCCAAGTGGCTGGGGAGAGGGAAGTCTGGGCCTCCCTACTTAGGCTGCTACCCCCGCGACCCGACCCCGGATAAGCGGAAGAAAATGGATGGATGGATGGATGGATGTAAAAGCTAAAAATCTTGGTTTAACTAAATTCCAATACAGTGCAACAGTTCCACAATCTGCAATTCCACCGTGGCTATTTATATCTCCAGAAGTCGATCTCCAATTGGGAGAAATTCTTAAAAAAAGGAAAGACTCCAGAATGGGTGGTAGTTAATAAGCACTTTGAAAGATATAAAGATAACATAATTATATATACGGATGGATCTAAAGATCCAAAAAGTGGTAAAACTGGAGCAGCAATGAATATCCCACACCATAAAGTCTTGCTTAAGAGGAGAACAGCTGATCATTTAGCTGTTTTTACAGTTGAATTATCAGCCATTATATTAGCACTGGAATGGTTGCTTGCTCATAACTTTTATGGACAGAATTTCTAGGCGCAGCCAAGGTGTTGAGAGGATCCGTTTTGGTGGCCTTAGAATCGCTTCTCTGTTTTTTGCAGATGATGTGGTCCTGTTGGCTTCATCAGATCGTGATCTACAGCTTTCGCTGGAGCGGTTTGCAGCCGAGTGTGATGCGGCCGGGATGAGGATCAGTTCCTCCAAATCCGAGGCCATGGTCTTGAGCCGGAAAAGGGTAGCATGCCCTCTCCGGGTCGGGGATGAGGTCCTGCCCCAAGTGGAGGAGTTTAAGTATCTCGGGGTCTTGTTCACGAATGAGGGAAAACTGGAGCGTGAGATCGATAGGCGGATAGGTGCAGCATCCGCAGTGAAGCGGGCTCTGTACCGGTCTGTCGTGGTGAAGAGAGAGCTGAGTCGAAAGGCAAAGCTCTCAATTTACCGATCGATCTACGTTCCCACCCTCATCTATGGTCATGAGCTTTGGGTTGTGACCGAAAGAACGAGATCTCGGATACAAGCGGCTGAAATGAGTTTTCTCCGCAGGGTGTCTGGACTCTCCCTTAGAGATAGGGTGAGAAGCTCAGTCATCCGGGAGGGACTCGGAGTAGAGCCGCTGCTTCTCCACATCGAGAGGAGCCAGTTGAGGTGGCTCGGGCATCTGGTTAGGATGCCTCCTGGACGCCTCCCTGGGGAGGTGTTCCGGGCATGTCCCACCGGGAGGAGGCCCAGAGGAAGACCCAGGACACGCTGGAGGGACTATGTTTCTCGGCTGGCCTGGGAACGCCTTGGGATTCCCCCAGAGGAGCTGCTCCATGTGGCTGGGGAGAGGGAAGTCTGGGCCTCCCTACTTAGGCTGCTACCCCCGCGACCCGACCCCGGATAAGCGGACAAAAATGGATGGATGGATGGTTGCTTGATAATGATAATGGGGGTAAAAGTCAATTTATAATAGTATCAGATAGTCAAGCAGCATTATTAAGTATAAAGTCTGGCAAAGCTTGCAGACTGGATTTGTTATTTACAATACACCAATTATTAGTCCATCTACATCAGGGGTGCTCACACTTTTTCAGCATGCGAGCTACTTATAAAAAAACCAAGTCCAAAAGATCTACCCAATACAAAAATGCAAAACATATAATTATCTTCAAATGTATTAAGGATTCTTTTTATGTATAATGTACCTATGTTGATGTACCTTGCATAACTGAATAAGCAAATATTGCACAACACATGTAATAAATCAGGGGTCACCAACGTGGTGCCCATGGGCACCTGGTCGACCGTAGGGACCAAATGGGGTGATGGTGACAGCAATATAGATTTTTTAAATTTTATTTTAAAAATATATGGTAGAAATATAACAGAGTTGTTAAGTTTCCCTGCCCGCTCCAGGTCTCTGAGGTCAGATAGCTCCTGCTCTCTGTTCCACGGACAAAATATAAACGTTGGGGTGACCGTGCCTTTTCTGCGGCCGTACCTCTACTCTGGAATACGCTCCCGCTTGAGCTACGTCAGATTACTGAACTTGGCCTTTTTAAATCGAAGCTTAAGACTTTTTTATTCCAACTGGCTTTTAGTAATTAAATATGTGGTGACATTTCTGGTTTTATTTTTGCTATTATGTTGTGTTTTCTTGATTTTTAATCTGTTGTCTTTTACTGTACTGCACTGTTTTTTGTTAAGCACTTTAGTCACCATCACCGTGGTTGTGTAAAGTGCTATACAAATGAATAAATGAAATGAAACTGATCCCCACCCCCTTCTTTATAAGAATCTGGTCTTTTACTTTAATAAATGTAAAAAAAAAAATCATTAGATATTTTTTACTTTAATAAATGTCATTTCTAAAAGCCCCCTCCAGCAAATCTGAAGTGGTCCACAGGCCACCAGTTGATAACTACAGTTGTGGCAGGTTGTTATGGCTCCGGACACGTTTAATTTAGTGAACGAAGGCATAAAAATGTCTCTTTTGGTACGGAGAGATTTACAGCGGTGTATTTTACCGACTGTCCCTGAACGCAACGCGAAAGTGTGCAAACGCTCGCGCTGCGGGACAGTGAAACGTGCAGAGAACAGAGAGTAGTCATTCATTCAACCTTTATTTAGTCAGGTAAATCTTTTGAACCTCATGGGCTCATTTACGAAAGCGACCTGCTAAAACTAAAGAGTCAAGGAGGTTATTCTGTATGAAAAGTGTCTCGTATGATTTTAATAATAAAGCCACGTCAGCTCCCAACCAGTATGTTTAAGCGTGCAGAGAAACAACACAGCGTCACTCACCCGGAAGATGGTGGGGGCGTTTCGCTTTGAAGTTGCTGCTGTCCGAACAGGCATTTTAGTTCCTCCACCTTTCTCTTTCTCAGCTGGCTTTTCGGTGGGAAGTCGATGTCGTATTTTCCATGAACAGTCCGAAATCTGATTGTTTTCGCTTAGTATGTTTTGCTGCGTTCAACTTCCACCCTCGCGCCATTGTTTTTAGAAGCTGCATGAGCGTGACCTAAAGCTCTCATCTGATTGGTTGCCGTGTATGTCAATCAAGTGACGGGATGTTTTCAGTTGTCATCTGATTGGTTGCCCTGCATGTCAATCAAGTAACGGGATGTTTCATTGGCTGACAATTTTTTAATGTCACGCTGTGGGGAAAAAAATATATATATATATAATGTCACGCTGCGATCGACCAGTAATGCCTCCGCGATCGACCGGTCGATCGCGATCGACGTAATGAGCAGGTCTGATCTACATAATAAGAAATACTATGTCTGATTTGTCTGGATTCCTGCTCATGCAGGTATAGAAGGTAATGTAATGTAAAACATCGAGTTTTATCTCAAATAACTCCAACAGCTAACAGTTTGTAAATGTACATCTAGTGATTACTTTCTGTAAGTTTGAAAAAAAATCTGCTTTGTGGTTTATGAGCTATTTGCTCAAACGTACAAGGAGAAATCAAATAAGCTAACCGCGACACATTTACGTCTATAAAACATTGAATTTTATCTCAAACATCTTATAAAGCTAAACAGTTGTAAATATCCATCTAGTGATTATGTTCTGTAAGTTTGATCAAAATCTGTCCTGTGGTTCTTGACCTATTTTGCTAACAAACACTGAGCTAACAGCGAAGTAGCTAGTGCATACCTCCAGAGCAGGAGGCCGGGCTACGACAGAGTGAATCCAACCAGAGGAGGCTCCCGTCGGACATATGAGGTGGGAACGGTTGGTGGGCTCTCTGGAAGTGTCAGTCAGACCTCCAGAGTAGGAGGCCGGGCTACGACAGAGTGAGTCAGTCCAGAGGAGGCTCTCGTCGGACACATGAGGTGGGAACGGTTGGTGTACCCTAGCACAGTGTTTTTCAACTACTGTGCATAGGCACACTAGTGTGCCGCAAGTTATCGTCAGGTGTGCCTTGGAAATGATCAAAATACCCCCCCCCCCTTCTACAACCTCTTTAAATTTAAGACCACATTGTTGTGGTACTGTTCGGGTGTATTTTTTGAAGACATGTTAAGTGCAATTTGAAATAAGCAAAGGTGGACGCCAGACCGCTAGGGAGCGCTAAAGCGCTAATCCGCTTATAGCGGACCTAAACAATTTGTCAGCGTTATAGCGGATTGACTAACTTTTATAATTCATAAGCGGATTTGCGCTATTTTTATTTAAAATGCAGTACCGCAATAACGAATTATCTATCAGTAAAAACGAAAAAACTTATTTACGAGCTCTTAAATCAACCGGACGACTGCTCACAGACCATATCCTGTCAGCGCCGGATATGGTCCGTGACTAAAAAGCGTCCCCCTCGGTCTCTTGGCTAGAGAGAGCGCTCTCTCTATAGCAGTTAGCAGCCAGTGTGTTACTCTGTAGCCTTATTGCTTGTTTTCGAAGAGTCAGACGAAGAGTTTTTAACATGAGGGTGAACTTATGGATGTTTCTCAGCGGCCTATGAGACACGTCAGCGCCTAATTTGCCCTGTTCAAAATGGCGACGGCCACAGAAGCAACGGCCTTTACAACAAAACACGGTAAAAACAATTATTTCCTTGCTGAGAAAAAATATATTTCTTAGCTGACTTTATAGCACAAGGTTTTTCTGAGCTTAACCGTTTCACGAAATGGTCAAATCTGCTGGATTTAAAAAAGTAGTTCGCCATTTGCCCTGTTCAAAATGGCGGCGACCGGCCACAGAAGCAAAGGAACTTTACAACATGGTAAAAACAATTATTTCTTTGCTGAGAAAAAATATATTTCTTAGCTGACTTTATAGCACAAGGTTTTTCTGAGCTTAACCGTTTCACGAAATGGTCAAATCTGCTGGATTTAAAAAAGTAGTTCGCCATTTGCACGTTAGCGCATTAGCATTTAGCTTCCGCTAGCTTTGCTAATACATAAGCGCTTTTGAAATTGCGGACCTAAATAAATTAATAAGTGCTTTAGAAATAACGGAACAAATTTTTGGATTAGCGCTGCCCAGCACTGGAAATAAGAAATATAAAATAAAAAATAATTTTTTATGTTTATTTCATTCCTATTCAAGACACTTTGATAAGAATGACTATATATTTAATACTATAGGCGGATACAGTGTATCTATGTTTACAATTTTGGATGGTGGTGTGCCTCGGGATTTTTTTCAATGAAAACACTGTGCCTTGGCTCAAAAAAGGTTGAAAAACACTGCCCTAGCGGACAAAGGTGGTACTGCACCCCTAGCGGCCGAAAGTGGTACTGCACCATTTTTGCCAAAATGGAAAAACTGTCATATCTGAGCCAAAAATTGGTCTAAAAATATGGGGGAAACTCCATAAACAAGTCTCACCTCTCTATAAGTCGCAGGGCATGCAAATTAGGCAAAAAGGTGCGACTTATAGTCCCAGGGAATATGCAGAAATTCTAGAGTTGAATTTAATACCTTTTAATACCTTTTTAATACCATCAAAATATTTTTTAATACCATCACGGCACCGAGCTGTAACCGTAGAGGCAACCTGTTGTATTTCAGTTCCATGCAACTAATTGTAAAGTGATAAGATTACTGTCATTTTCTTCCTAAACTTTGGTAGTAAATGTAGTTTTATAACAATTACTGGATACAGTACATCAATTTGCTTCTTGCCTCAATAAAAGCACTGACCTATTTGTTATTTAAATCTAACCCAAGAGAAAAAGTTTAATTGTTCCCACACACAGCATATCTCTAATGGCAAACAAAAAACTGTAAACTTGAAAACAGAACAGTTTAGTTAAAATAATTCAACACTGAACACATGCATAATTCAAAAAGAGAGGGAGAAAAATAATAACTACTGTATTTTTCATCCTGTAAGTTGCAGTTTTTTGCATAATTTACATGCCTTGCAACTTATAGGACGAAGTGACATATTTATAGATTCCCCCCCCCCCCATATTTATAAACCATTTGACTGAAATATGACCGTTTCCATTCATTCTGACTGAAAAAAAACCCCTGCAGTTCCTGATGGCCCCATAGTAGTAATAGTGTATGGCATGCTGTTGGCTGTTGTATCATGTAATAGGAAAACGTGCCTATAATGACAAATTAAAAAAGTTCAAGACAAAAACAACTGGACTTTATTTAATATACTATTTATTATACTATTATACTATACTTTTTTTTTTATTGCACTATTTAGAATTCACCATGTCCTGGATGACTGAGAAATCTTCACTAGCTATTAATGACCCAATCGGCCTGCCATACTCTCCCCACCTCTCTGCTCACTGCTTCAATCCAGCAGCCAGCTGCACCGCCCCGGCGAAATGCAGCTAATTTGACCATTAAAGTGCATTTATTAAGAAAATGATAAAGACAGAAACACACCTCTGCTATAATTTCGAGCTAACAAATAATTGTTTAGGTATTTTTCTTGTTAAATGACGGCGAAACGAGCCGCGCTCCTTTTTCCTGTTTTCAACACTGAGCGATCACGGTGCACACAGGCCGCAAAACTTTTTTTTTAATAAAGCCGATTTAACCATTAAAGTACATTTATTAAGAAAACGTTAGACTGAGACACACCTTTCGCTATACAGGTATTCCCCGTCTTACGAGCGCTCTTACATACGAGGTCCCGGATTTACGAGCTGGCGAACAAGCAGTAAATTTGTAAAAAATACAGCACTTTGTGTTTTTAGATGAAAGTGTTAGCTAACCATTTGGAAACACGTTTCCGACCATGTTTATGAACTAATATGAATGTTTTAGATGAAAAACGAGTGTTCGTAGTAACGCTAGCATAAATGTTCCAACTTACGAGCGAAAATCCGGACTTACGAGAACACGTGCTTCGTGTTCCAACATACAAATTTTCATCTTACGAGCACCTCGCAGGAACGGAACTCGCTCGTAAGTCGGGGACTACCTGTAATTTCGAGCTAACAAACAATTGTTTAGGTAAATTTCTTGTTAAATGTCGGAAGTCAGAGTCAGAGTCAGAGAGTCTTTATTGTCATTTGCACCGCATGTGGTACATGAGATGAAAACGAGATTATGTACACGAGGTCCCAGTTACATCCAACAACAAATGAAAGAGAAAAACAGTAATAACATCGAGAACTAACTAAGAAAAACATCAACTAGTAATACACTAAGCCTAATATAGTGGGAATAAACAGCAGCACGAACATGAGTTTGTATGAGCAGATGGTCACAGATGAACACAGATGAACACAGCAACAAGAAAACATATCTTGTTTTAAAGTCGCGCTCCTCTTTCCTGTTTCTTTTTACAGACATGATCAGCCTCGGCCAGCTGTAGGTGCGCGCGCACACTGACTGACGATATGACATCATTGTTTTAGCTAAGGTCCTACTTGGAACACAAAATTAGAAAAGATAAATAAATTCACAGACCTTTTTTTAGATGCCAGAAAGGGAAAAATATAGTTGTGTAGATTTTAAAAAATTTAATACCTTGTCAGATGACGTTTATTACTTTTTAATACTTTTTAATGGCCTTAATTTGTGTTAATTTCATTTACTACCTTTTAATACCTTTTACAACCCCGCGGATACCCTGAGTCCGGAAAATACAGTATATACAATTCAAAAGAATGTGGGGGATAATAAATGTTTGAGCCGAAGGCGAAAGGAGGAAGTAGTTATGACAAGACTTAGAATAGGACATTCTGGGCTTAATAGTTCTGTCTTAAAAAATAGGAAAGCATGAAAATGGAGCATGCGATCACTGTACTCAGATGGAAACAGTAGAGCATGTTTTGTTACAATGTGAGAAATATTCAGAAGAACGTCAGCTTTTGAAATCATCATAAAACAAAAAGAATATTGGACTGTCTATGATCAGTATATTAGAAAATAAATCAAGCTATGTTAAAAACCACTTAAAGGAGAAATGAAAAGTGTTTTTAAGCTAATAGTAGTCTAATGAAAAGCATAAAATAAGCTTGTTGAGAAAATTTCACAAGTCAAAAATGTCATCCTAACTCAAATTTAGACTTTGCAAAGTGAAAAAATTCTCATCTGGTGTTTTTGACCCCCCTCCCTCTGCTTGCTCTCCGTCCCCTGAATATGACATAGGCAGTGCAATGGTCGTCCCTCATACAGTAATATTAGTGTGTGTATCTAGTATTTTTTCAACTTTCATCATTTTGTAAACCGCCCCCTAGCTTATAGACTGTAGTTATGTTATCATTCACAAGAGTTTGTATATATTTTTTGTTTATGTAGTGTTTTGTAGTTCTGTTTGTGTTAATAAAAAAAAAATCTAGTAGTGGACAAAAAGGTTTCAGTGTGTAGCAATTAGGGATGCAGCAAAAAAAATCTATTTTTTAAAGAATCAAGATTCTTAGTCCTGGCGATTCAGAATCGATTCTAAAAGCCCCAAAATAGATTTTAAAACTTTTTTAAAATTTTATATTGTATTTTTACCGCTCCTGTGCATTCGGCCGCTGTAGAATTTTGGCCGTGTAGGGCCACCGTAGTTAGTTAGCCAGGCAGCTCCCAATGGAGCCTGCTAGCAAGGAGGGAGACCCTGCATGTTTCAACTTGCTCCTTCATCTTTAAAAATCATTTTAGATCCTACTACCGTATGTTCTGTGGAATACAGAGCTTAACAAGACATTGGTAACTGTTTCAGGACATTTTCAACACCCCCACTTCCATGTTAGCATACTGCGCTAGCATGCTAACGTTAGCATACGGCGCTAGCATGCTAACGTTAGCATGCGAAGGCTATTCGTATTTCCAGGATAGAAATGCCCATTAATGCACTAAATCACCAAACTGTTTTTGACAAACTTAAGTGATATCCTTCGGATTCAAAAAAGTATTCTGCTTCCATTTTAAATGACAGACAAGAGGACAGTAATGATGGGTTTATAGCTTCAGTGTTATTGTAAGATAGCAAAGGAGGTCTTAATTGTGTCATAAAAGTGCGTCCAGAAAATGACTACAGAAATCACTGCACTTCGGCATGTAGCAGGAAAAATGTAAAAAAACTATTTCTTTAAGCTACTGACTTGAAAAAAGCATACTAAGTATGTTTATGTGTGTTGTTTACTATATGAAATTCTTGTTATATCGATTTTTTCAGATTTGATTACATTTCTCCTTTAAGTATTTAAATAACGCGGGATTAATAAAACGTATTTAGAATATGAGTACAGTATATGAGTGTGTGTATAATGGTGCATGCTCATACATGCAAACATGTAGTTAAAAAGTAGGTTAGGATGTGAATCTGCACATCGTGCACATCGTACACATCATTGTGATGTGTCAAGTTCCCTCTGACATCATTAAATACCACACTCCAGTCTGGTAGGTGGCAATAAATGCACCTTAAGTTGGTTGCCTGCCACCAATAAAAAAACAAAAGAAGAAGAAGTCAGTGTCTCTCAGAAGCCAAGATGGTAAGAGGATCACCAATTCTACAATTGTTGCGTAGAAAGATAGTGCAGCAATACCAGAATGGTGTTACCCAGCGTAAAATAGCAAAGACTTTTAAGTTATCATCATCAACCATGCATATAATCATCAAAAGATTCAGAGAATCTGGAACAATCGCTGTGCGTAAGGGTCAAGGCCGTAAACATCTACTGGATGCTCGTGATCTCTGGGCCCTTAAATGGTAAATGGAGCTTATTTATATAGCACTTTCCAGCCCCCTATGAGGGGCCCCAAAGCGCTTTACAATACCAGCCATCCATCCATTCATACACACATTCATACACCGGTAGCGGTAGGCTGCCATGCAAGGCGCGAGCCAGTACTACCGGGAGCAACTCGGGGTTAAGTGTCTTGCCCAGGGACACAAAGACACATGGTGTGGGAACTCGGGATTCGAACCTCCAACCTTCCGATCGGGGGACGACTGCCATTACCACTACGCCACGGCCGCCCCCTTAAACGTCACTGCACCTCAAACAGGAATGCCACTGTCAAGGAAATAACAGAATGGGCTCAGGAATACTTCCAGAAAGCATTGTCAGTGAACACAATCCACCGTGCCATCCGCCGTTGCCAGCTGAAACTCTACAGTGCAAAGAGGAAGCCATTTCTAAGCAAGCTCCACAAGCTCAGATGTTTGCACTGGGCCAGGGGTCATTTAAAATGGAGTGTGGCAAAATGGAAGACTGTTCTGTGGTCAGATGAGTCACGATTTGAAGTTCTTTATGGAACACTGGGACGCCATGTCATCCGGACCAGAGAGGACAAGGATAGCCCAAGTTGTTATCAACGCTCCGTTCAGAAGCCTGCATCACTGATGGTATGGGGTTGCATGAGTGCTTGTGGCATGGGCAGCTTGCATGTCTGGAAAGGCACCATTAATGCAGAGAACTATGTTCAGGTTCTAGAACAACATATGCTCCATCTAGACGTCATCTCTTTCAGGGAAGACCCTGCATTTTTCAACAAGATAATGCCAGACCACATTCTGCAGCAATCACAACATCATGGCTACGTAGGAGAAGGATCCGGGTACTGAAATGTCCAGCCTGCAGTCCAGATCTTTCACCTATAGAGAACATTTGGCACATCATAAAGAGGAAGGTGCGACAAAGAAGGCCCAAGACGATTGAACAGTTAAGGTTGGTTTATACTTCTTGTCGCACGTCTTTTACCCCCCTTTGAGTGAAAAAAAGTTGCGCAACTTCTGTCTGCACTCCCGCTGCGATCCCCCGGTGACCGTTGTCTTGTACATTGCCCCCAGTCAGAACTCCGAGACACGGTGGATGCGGCTCGCAGCGTGTGATTGGTTCAAAGTTTGTGGGCGTTTTTTGTTTTTGCTTTGACATGGATAGTTTTGAAGAGAAACTCGTCTGTGCGCGCGCACACGCAAACCGTGCGTCTCTGCACTTTGCGCATTGCCCCAACACACACACACACACCAATACATATATATTTATATATATATATATATTTTACGAACACGCGCGCGCACACAGG
The DNA here is from genome assembly GCA_038048925.1 of Garcialebias charrua. NCBI lineage: Eukaryota > Metazoa > Chordata > Actinopteri > Cyprinodontiformes > Rivulidae > Garcialebias > Garcialebias charrua. Next base: position 10,543 of record JBBPBX010029035.1, on the reverse strand, counting down.
AGCTAAAGCATGCGCGTGTAAAGTTGACAAAATGAAGAGGATCGCGCATGCGCGCAGCTTTTAAAACAAAGAAAACTCCGCTGTTATGCGTAAAAATGCACGTTTAAAGCGAGCGGAGACCCCCCCGAGGAGAGAAACTCGCCGACGTATGCAGTGGGAGTGCGCGTGACGTATGCAGTGGGAGGGAAGAGGGAGGGATTATCCCCACGTCTTTTAGAAGTATAAACACTCAATGCGGTCGGTGACACACACGCAATTACGTCATCGCTGGGTTCACTCAACGGGGGGTAAAAGACGTGTGACAAGAAGTATAAACCAGGCTTTAGAGGCCTGTATTAGGCATGAATGGGAGAGCATTCCTATTTCTAAACTTGAGAAACTGGTCTCCTCTGTCCCCAGACGTCTGTTGAGTGTTGTAAGAAGAAGGAGGGATGCCACACAGTGGTAAAAATGGACTTGTCCCAACTTTTTTGGGATTTGTTGAAGCCATGAAATTTTGAAACAACATATTTTTCCCTTAAAGAGGTGCTTACCTCAAAATTAACTTTTTTTAAGCTGATAAACTTCCTAGAATGTGTGTAAAATGTTGTATAGCACTATGTCTGTGTTAATTTTCATGTTTTTGTGCGTATTTGTTTAAATCGGCAATATTTGGTCTAAAAACGTGTTTTCACTAATCCTATGGGTTGAACTGTGGTACTGCAGCCTAATTTTCTTATTGGTCTACGATTCTCACGGTGACGTGTTTTCTCACGCTTTCGTCACAGCCTCTGCTGGTTTAGTATAAAAGGTTCAAGCAGAGCCATTCCCCTTGCAGAGATCGTTCTCTGCACTTTTCCTTTCTGTCTGCGCGCACTCTCACACACTCCCTCGCGGTGCGACAGTCTGTACAAGCACCACTGATCGATATAATTTTCAGATTAGCAACTTATTTATTTTAAGAATACTTTTCACTTCATCAAAATCTATTAATTGAACTCCAGCGTTCTAAAAGTATTTGGTTGTATTTGTTTTCTTATTCTGCGATGGACTAGTGATGCATGAATGCCAAGCTGGGGCAGAGGCAGGAGAGTCAGTTTGGAACCCAAAAGACCCGGGATTGATCCCCGGTCACGGCATACCTTGTGGTATTATTTTCTCTTTTTTTAAGCCTTTTGTTTCGGATAGATCAGGTGAGAATAGATAATACATCTACATAATAATTTTTTGTTGTTGCTTGTTTTAAGTTGTTTATTACTAATGTAATTTTAGCATAAAAAACAATAACGGTCTCTCGTCCTGGCTACACCTCCTCACTCACCCCCCCACCCATGTCTGTTGACACACCAACTTTGTTGCATTTTTCAAATCTTGTCTTGGGGCGGAGCTATGGTAGAACAGTGAGGTAAGTCCCTCTTTAACATGATACATTCTCTCAATTTAAACTATTGATCTGTGATTTGTGTTCTATTCTGAATAAAATATTAGATGTTGGCACCTCCACATCATTGCATTCAGTTTTTATTCACAATTTGTTTAGTGTCTGCTCCCAACTTTTTTTGGAATCCGGTTTGTACTTGATTTATAAATTATATATTTTATTCATTATATAACCCTATTCTTTCAATTCCTATATCCTTTATTTTTACTTTTCATATTTTTTGTGCATTTACAATACATGTATATTTTACTGATATCTGACATCACTGATATCTTTATCACCTAACAGAAAAGAAAAACTTTCAGAATGACAGAAATCCATCCCAGGGACAGAAACTTTAATCCGTGAAACTGCAACTAAAATCATCCATCCATTATCTTTTACCCGCTTCTTCCATTTTTGGTCACGGGGGCGCGCAATCCTGTGCGAGGGGCGGGGTACACCCATAGTTGTCAAGTCCGCTTATTATAAGCAACTTTGGGCTTGCCATTTTCAGAAGGCGCTTATAATTTTGGTGAGTCACTTGTCGTGGTTTCTTGGGCTTGTTCTGGATGTGAAGTCGCTTATTTGGGCTTGCTATTCTTTGTTCTTTATTTAGCGTGACACAACCATGCTAAAATGAACTCCAATAAGTGGGGGAAATATGGGAAAATATATAATAAAGAATGGGAGAAAGAGCACAGACCTAAAACATTCATTCATTCAACCTTTATATATACAGGCTAGCCTCGTTGAGCCACGGGGACTCATTTACAAGAGGGACCTGTTTCACTCACACCCAGGGTCAATTTAGGGTTACCAATCAGCCTAACATGCATGTTTTTTTTGGACTGTGGGATGAAACCGGAGCACCCGGAGAAAACCCACGCACGCACGGAGAGAACATGCAAACTCCACCCAGAAAGGCCCCCGGACCGGGATTTGAACCGGTGACCTGCTCGCTGAGAGGCAGCAGCTCTACCAGTTGTGCCACCGTGCTGAACATGATTCAGGATAGAGATTAAAGAAAGTTTTTTGTTGACTTAGCTTACAATGAGTTTGCTGTTTAATTTTATTTTAAAATTTGTACGCATCCTTTATCAGGGTTTCTGCAGGTTTCAACAACTCAAATTTAAGACTTTTTAAGTCTTTTAAAGACCAGTATGAATCAAATTTAAGACCTATTCACAACATATGTACTGTACACGGCAGAAATGTACAGAAGAAATGCATAATTACAAAATTATTAGAAAAGTAACTTTATTCAAAAAACAAAACAAACACATTTTACATGCAGTGTTGTTGATAATGGAGAACAAAAACATCTAGCCATGAGGTTGAAGATGCTTGTATGTGGACTACATAAATCTTGAGCTCCTCTCCCTTAGCAAGAATGTCCTCCATAGGCATATATTTCTAAATTATCACACTAACCTTTATGATGGATTCTGCACCCAACCTGATGTCACTGTCCTTTGGTTGGAGCCAGTTCTTCTTTTCAGCTACATCCAGTTTGATGAGCTGCAGTGTGGAGATATCTTGGAGGACCTGAAGCGTCTGAGTAGACTCTAACAAAAGAAAATGAAATGACCATGAATTATAAAAAATTCAAACAAAATCAATACAGAGTCCTCAAACAACAACTTATGTCAACACACACATATATAAGTTAGTACTAATATACTTATAAAACACATTTACAGAAATATATAGCCTAAACAGGTTGATCAAATTTGCATCTGAAAACTAAAGCTGTCATATAATCATGTTTGTTAAAATAAAACGTTTACTTACTTTTACATGCTTCATTAACCCATTTAGCCCCACTGGCAACAATTGTTGCCAAAGTGTATCACTGTCATTTTCCACTCAGTAAAAAAATCTCAAATGTATTAATGCAACATTTTCCACCTATAAACTAGTAGACAACTTAGACAAAGGTTTTGATTTAAAAAAATGTTTCCAAGTGCTTCCTGTTTTATGATATCACATGCTTCCTGGGCCATCCGGCTGAAGACATGGAATATGCAAATCGTCCTGGAAAAGGGTAATTTTCATAACATTTCTTATGGTTTCCCCCCATACTTTTTTATAATCATTTAATCTTTCAAGTCTCTACTGTAACACTCTCCACAAAAATTGTACCTAGGATAAATATTTTTTTGTTCATGGGCATCTTTTTGTAAGTGGCAACAAAAGTTGCCAATGGGCACATAGCTTGTCGCTAACTACAGGAAAACACTGTCTGCAGGATTGCACCTAATTTTCTTATTTCAAATTGTAAAATGATGTGCAATGTCTTATTTTAGTCTTCTAAGGATACTCTTCCTAGCAAAATAAATTATGTAGTCAAGGCCTGTGTGTCTAAGATTTTTATTCGCTTCCATACATCATTCTCTTGCTAGCCAACATCATTTTTTTGCTAGCCTAACATTAGCTTGTGTTTCGCTGAGGTAAAATATGTTGATGATCTAGCCATATGTAGGAAGCCACACAGATCTGGTGGAAACTGGACTTGGTCAGGGACCAAGTGTGGTTCTTGGCCTGGCAGAGAAAGCTGAAGTTCCACCTGGAGTCAAGTTTTACCATGACAACCTCTTCATAACCCTGTCCCTGGTGGATGAGATGACCCTGAGAGGCTATGGCAGCTGTGGCACGATGCGACAAGCTCAGCTCCACAAGGTTCCTTTCACAGAACCCAAGACCTTCAAGAAGACACCCAGAGGAAATGCTGAATATCTGGTTGAGGCAGAGAAGCTGATTGTAAGGTGGAATGACAACAGCATGGTCACTGTGGTGTCAAACATGGAAAGGGAGTTCATCGAAACTGAGGCAAAGAGATGGAACAAACCAAAACGGACCATGGACAAGGTCAGACAGCCCAAGTGTATCCAGGATTACAACACACACATGGGAGGAGTGGACCTGCATGACCAGTTTGTCAGCCGCTACAGAGTCAACATATGGTCCAAGAAGTGGTGGTGGCCATGCTTCAGCTGGGCCCTGAACAGTGCTATGGTGAACAGCTGGTGCTATTACAGGTACACAAGGCTGCATGTTATTTAGCAATATCACAATCGTGTTTGTGATGTTTGACATGAGGTGATCGCTAGTGCTCTTCATTTGACAAGAGCAACAGTGATGATATCCAGACCAACATCACAAACTCAAGCATGATATTGCTTTTACAGAACATTCTACATATGGGGCATGACACTGTAGAAAGGAGGATATTGATAATTCATCAATAGCATCATAAATGAACAAAAACATGGCATATTCATTCATCTATCATGCTTGTTTTTTCATTCATTTAGAACCTGGAAAAGTGGGCAGAAAGATCTCCTCTCCTTCCAGAGGCTGGTAGCCCAGACCCTCCTCCTGTGCCATGGAACAAAAGCCAAGTAGGCAGGGCAGAAAATCTTTAATGGCTGTGGCGATAACTGATGCCACCAGGTTTGATCATTTCAACCACTGGCCCTGCAACACTGGTAGCAGGTACAAGCGATGCAAAAACTGTGGCGGACGCACATCGTTTGCGTGTGAAAAGTGTGATGTGCCACTACATTTGGAGTGCATCAAGAAGTACCACACTGAGTAGATCATCCATAAAAGATGATGGAATGTATGGGATGAAATATATACATATATGGTAAAGTAAATGGAGCTTATTTATATAGCGCTTTCCAGCCCCCTATGAGGGACCCCAAAGCGCTTTACAATACCAACCATCCACCCATTCATACACACATTCATACACCGGTAGCGGTAGACTGCCATGCAAGGCGCCTTCCAGTCCTACCGGGAGCAACTCGGGGTTAAGTGTCTTGCCCAGGGACACAACGACACATGGTGTGCGGAACCGGGATTCGAACCACCAACCTTCCGATCGGGGGACGACTGCCATTACCACTACGCCACGGCCGCCCCATATATGTGTGTTATTAGAGGTTCTAAGAAAAAAACACTGTTCGTTGAAGTTTTGATTACAAAGTTACAAAATTCGAGTCTACAGACGAATAAATTAAGAATAAAAAAACTGTTCAAATTGTTTGTTGTTTGGAATTTTATACAGGAGGAACCTGATGCTCCAACTTTTTGTTATTATTTATTCTGACTACATTATTATTTTGTTATTACTATATTATTATTAGTTCTCTATTATGAACGGGTGACAGTTGACCTAGTGACAAGCTGTGTGACTACTGGCAACAATTGTTGCCAGTCATAAAAATGCCATTTTCTTCAAATCAAAATACAGAATGATGAAAATAAATACATAACATGATTCAGAAGGACCCAACTGATAAAATAACATGCCTTACAACTCTGAAAAAAAATTGGGCTTAAATGGGTTAAGTTATTAGCTGTTGAATGCCCCATGAACTGGGATCCCAGGTATCTGGACTGTACCTGTCCCCCTCCCAAAAATGAAGGTGTAGGTCCAGCTGCTTGGTTTTGGTGGTTCGATTCAGGCTTTCATCGAACATGAGCACAAACGGTCCAGTCACTTTGGAAATTAGTTCTCTTTTATAAAGTCTGCTAGTCCAAAGCGGGTAATGTATGCAGTTTTATCTTTTCCACACTTTAATTATTTGGCGATGTCAGAGTCTGGAAACATAGTCTGAAACAAGTCTCGAATGTCTTCATTTGCGCTGTATGAGTGATGTTTAGTTATCACGTGTAGAATCCAGAGAACCTCCGCTCGTAATGTAGCCTCTGACCCGAAGACAACACGAAGGTCGCTAACAGGAGTTGCTGAGCCCCATGTTAGCAACAGCACGCCGTCTTCTTCTTGTGCTGTTGTTATTGATGTCGTCGTCTTGGACTCTCACGAAAACTGATTGGCTGCAATACGTCACATGTTTGTCACGTGGCTCATGTTACATGTAAGAAGTTTTTTTTTTTTGAGCGCTTGAGGCAGGATTACGACGGCGCACAAAATTTTTCATTCATTTATTCAACCTTTATTTAGTCAGGTAAATCTTATTGAGCCTCATAGGCTCATTTACGAAAGCGACCTGCTAAAACTAAAGAACGATGAACAGCAATGGTAGAATTTCCTTAAACAATAAACAATAGAAAACAAAAACACAGAAAACAAAACAAAATTTAAAAAAAAAACTGAATTAAATTAAGACCTCTTCAAAAAAAATTAAGACTTCAACACAATAATTTGGCGAATTTAAGACATTTTAAGGCCTAACATCGAGATTTTGAAATTTTAGACTTTTAAAGACCCCGCGGAAACCCTGTTTATGATGGTCTGTTGTTGTCGTTGTCCATTGTTGTCATCGCTCTTTGTTTAAAATTCAGGTCTCTCTGGTAAGTGAGTCCCAGAGGCTTAATGGGATTAATTTGTATAAATATGCAAAATTTATTTTTATTTTTTAGAGTGGATATGTTCTTCAAAGTGTTTAACATAATTTTGCGGTTTATATGTGATGCCATAGCCTGGTTAAAACCAGACCCTTGTCCTTCACTTCGCTAGTACAAAGCGAAGTGAAGGACAAGGGTCTGGTTTTAACCAGGCTAGTGATGCCATAATAAATGTACGTTTATACTGTTTAAAAACGGCCTCTGATTTACACAATGGGGTGTTGTCAGTTGGGCTTGTTTTAAAAGAGCGAGTCACTTGTTTGGGTTTGTTTTCATGGGGCTGTTCGCTTGTTTCTGTCGCGGGATCTGGCATCTCTGGCCCTGGACAAGTCGCAAATCCAACTAAAATCATCACTCAAAAGCTGTTTAGATACAAACCGTGACGCAGAACGTTTGTGTTGAAAACAGCACCTTGGGTTTTGTTGTGTTGCAGTTTGTCCTTTAAACGACATCGTTCCTCTTTATAATCTGCATCTGTTGTTCCCAGAAACTCGGACATTTCTTCAGCAGCCACTTCCTCTCGTTGTTCAGCCTGATGTCTCCTCATCTCTGTTAGCCAAAGTTTCCTTTAAATAATAGTTTCGGAACGGGTACAGATGAACTGAAATCAAGAAAATGAAAAGTTACAGAAAATTAAATCGTAGTCTAAAAGTACAGCACAATTTTTTTTAAAGTACAGCCTCACATTTCAGTTATCGTGAAAGAAGTACTTCCGGACACCTCTTCTTCTTCTTCTTCTTCTATAGAGTTTATTGGCGGTTGGCGAACTCATATTAAGCGCATTACCGCCACCAACTGGACTGGAGTGTGGACTTGGATAATAGACAGGAAAAAAAATAAATAAAAAATAATAATAAAAATAAACAATAATAATAATAATAAAATAAAGTAAAATAAAGAAAAATAAATAATAATAATAATAAAAATAAACTAAATTCGACAAAACAAGCTAATCGACTTCATGAACAAAACAACTTTACTGTATGTATCTGGCGAGTTTTCCTCCAAGAGCCCAGCTAATGTGAAGTTCTGACGTTTTTCTTTTGATAACGACTTAAACAGATGTTTCCTTTGGATCTTGTAGTTATTGCAGTGCAGCAGAACATGTTCAACTGTCTCTGGTTGATTACAGTGTGTGCATTTTCCTGTTGGATGTTTGCCCATTCTATGTAGAGAGTAGTTGAGACCTGAGTGTCCTATTCTGAGTCGAGTGATGACATTTTCCACTCTCCTATTCCATTTTGTTGTCCTACCTAACCCAACACGTTTTTGTATGCTGTACAAATGTCTTCCAGTTTCCTGTAGATCCCAGTGCTCTTGCCATACAGTTTGTGTATATTTCTTGATAAACGGTTTAATTTCTGACTTGCAAAGTGGGACTTGTAGGTCTATGGACAGTCTCTTGATTGCTTGTTTAGCCAGTAAGTCTGCTTTTTCATTTCCCTCCACACCGACATGCGCTGGAACCCAAACAAATTGTAATTTTGTGCCCTTAATGTCTATTCTGTACAGTGTAATAAAAATTTCATAGATGATATCTTTCCGGATTGATTTGCCTGTTGCAATACTATTGAGTGATGAAATGCTGTCAGATGCAATAACAACATTTTTTATGTCATTCTCCTCTATCCACTGCAGAGCCAACAATATAGCTAAGAGTTCAGATGAGTAAACTGATAAATGGTCCGATGCTCTCTTTTTGATACAGACGTCCCTGGCTGGGATGTAAACTGCTGAACCTGCCCTCCCTGTTTCAGGATCTTTAGAACCATCTGTAAATAAAATAACATCATCAGAGAAGTGTTCATCACAAAAATTTTGGACAAAGTGCCATACCGGAAGTTCTGATTTCTCTTTTAGTTTCTGAAGTAAACTAAGATTTACTGTAGGTAACGGAAATAACCACGGAGGGATGGATGATAGTGGAAGAGTAGGGCTGAACTGAAACTGGGATAATCCAACACTTACTGCCTTTGCATCACCCACCCACCCAAAACTTATGATGTCTGTTTCATTATGTTCCCAACAATCCTTTAAAATATTTTTGGTTGGATGGTTTTCAGCGTGACCCTGCAGATTGACCCAGTATGCAAGCATAAGTTTAACCCTTCTAATTCTCAGGGGAGTTTCTCCCACTTCCACTTGCATTGCTGACACAGGTGAAGTTCTGAATGACCCACTGATGATCCTTAAGGCCTGAGCTTGTAGTTTATCTAACTTTTGTAGGTGAGTTTCTGCAGCTGACAAATAAGCTATACAACCGTAATCAAATGATGACCTCATAAGTGCTAAATATATGTTGTGTAACGATGCTCTACTTGCTCCCCATTCCTGTCCTGCCAAACAACGAAGTATGTTAACAATCTTTTTACATTTGTCTGCAACTTTGTCTATATGGACGTTCCAACTGAGTTTCTCATCAAACCACATTCCCAAAAATCTCACTACTTTTGCTTGCTCTATTGTTTGATTGTAAAGTTTCAGGGTAATGGGAGAAATTTTATGTCTTCTTGAGAAACATATAGTCTGTGTCTTTGTGACTGATAATTTAAAGCCCCAGCTATTGGACCATTTCTCCACCTCATCTATTGCAGACTGCATTTTCTTTCTAACATATTCTATATTTCTACCTTTCATCCAAATAGCCCCATCATCTGCATATAAGGACCTTCCAACATTTTTCTCAACTTGAGAAAAAATGTCATTTATCATTATACTAAATAATAATGGACTACAAACACTACCCTGTGGTGTTCCGTTATCTACTGCGTGTATCTCCGAACACTCTGTCCCAACCCTAACTTGAATTGTCCTACCTAACAAAAAGTCTTTCACCCAATTATATGTTCTGCCCCTAATCCCCAATGAATTCAACTTTATAAGCAAACCCTCTTTCCATAGCATGTCATACGCTTTTTCTATGTCAAAAAGGACTGCGACCACTACCTCTTTATTTGTCTGTGCTTTCCTGATGTCTGATTCCAGACACAGAACAGCGTCCATAGTACTGCGACCCCTTCTGAACCCACTTTGATATGGGGACAAAAGTTCTCTGCTTTCTAAGACATATGTTAGTCTTTCCGTTATCATACGTTCCATAATTTTACATAGATGGGAAGTCAGCGCAATAGGTCTATAACTAGACGGTTCCGGACACCTCTTCTTCTTCTGTTGAGTTTATTGACGGTTGGCGAACTTATTTTAAGCGCATTACCGCCACCAACTGGACTAGAGTGTGGATTTGGATAATAGACAGAAAATAAAGAAGAAGAAGAAAAAATAATACCGGTAATAATAATAATAATAATAATGAGAAAAAAAAGAAGAAAAAAAAAAAGAAGAAAAATAAACTAAATTCGACTAAATAAGCTAATTGACTTTATGAACAAAATAACTTTATTGTATGTATATCAGGTGAGTTTTCTTCCGAGACCAGCTAATGTGAAGTTCTGACGTTTTTCTTTTGTTAATGACTTAAATAGATGTCGCCTTTGGATCTTGTAGTTATTGCAGTGCAGCAGTACATGTTCAACTGTCTCTGGTTGATTACAGTGCGTGCATTTTCCTGTTGGATGTTTGCCTATTTTATGTAGAGAGTAGTTGAGACCTGAGTGTCCTATTCTGAGTCGAGTGATGACATTTTCCACTTTCCTATTCCATTTTGTTGTCCTTCCTAACCCAACATGTTTTTGTATGCTGTATAAATGTCTTCCAGTTTCCTGTAGATCCCAGTGCTCTTACTGTTTGTGTATATTTCTTGATGAA
>JBBPBX010029034.1:13132-26271 GCA_038048925.1 Garcialebias charrua | reverse complement strand
GAAACTATACGTTCTAGTTTTTATATTGCTTAAAAGTTTTCTCAAATAATTAGGGTGGGCGGTAGGGGTCTGAAGATTATTCAATGGGGGCCAAGGCCCCCATTGGCTATCCCCTGGCTCCATCTTTGCACCTCATGATGGATAAAATTGCTCTTTCCTCTCACCAGGATCAGTCACTGCACCACCTCGAACATGAAAAAAAAACTAACTGTTTTTGTGCATAATGTAACTCCTACACACTTGAATATCTTGCACAAAAACATTTAGGTTTACTTTCATTCCCTGATCAGTTTCAGTCTGGACAAATATCTTCAACATTTAAAATGTTCACTTTTCTAATCCTTCAGCGACAGGGGACATCGGTGTACCCCCTGTTTATTTTAACCTGCTTTGTCGTGCCCAAATAAAACCCACTCAGGGATAAAGAGAAATTATAAACTTTAGTCTGCAGAAATACAAACTGAGACCTGCTTGCTGTGGCTAACCAGACAAACACAAGTTAAAAATATAATATATATATATAAATATAAAGATATAAGTTAATATTTTTCATTCATTCAACCTTTATTTATACAGGTTAGTCTCACTGAACCGCGAGGACTCATTTACAAGAGAGACCTGTTGCAGACAGAACATATAATGTACAGACATCAATAAACTACAGTAAAAATGCAGTTAAAGTAAAAGCTGTGTTATAAAACAATAAATCAATGTGATTAAATCCTCTAAAGATATCAAGGTGGGCAGCTTCAATTCCTGTTGCAAGGTGTTCCAGGTTGTAGGAGCAGAGTAAGAAAAGGCTTTTTTGCCACGTTCAGTCCACACCCAGGGAATACTGCAGGTAATGATGTCCTGAGAGCACATGTTGTAACTGCATTGATGGCGTGACATGTGGGAGGAGATACTGTATACGAAGGTAGCAGACCAAGGAGGGATTTATAGGTGAAAATGTACTACTAGTGTGAGACTACGTGTAGACAATGACCAGCTGACCAAGGAGTACAGAGTGCAGTGATGGGTACTGTAGTTACAACCTGTTGTGAATCTTAGCATGCCATGGTAGACACTGATAGACTCCAAGGAGCTGGCAGAGGCATTCGTGTAAATAATGTCACTGTAGTCAAAGGCTGGTAGAAAGGTAGTAGTTACAAGGCATTTTCTGGCATTCAGAGTTAAGCAAGATCTATTTCAGATAAAGAAACCCAGTTTTAATTTCAGTTTCTTTATTAAGTTTTAGTTAAAAGAGAGATGTGCATCAACCAAAATTCCCAAGTATTTGTAAGAATCTACAAACTCAATAGAAACACCATGTTTGGATGAGCTCTGGGGAAGAACTGCTGGCACCAACTTTAATAATAATAATCTTCTTCTTCTTCTTCTTTCGGCTTCTCCCTTCGTTAGGGGTCACCACAGCGAACAAGTCGCACGAAGACATGGCAATTGTTTTTACGCCGGATGCCCTTCCTGACACAACCACAGACCACCGAGCTACCACAGCTCTCTGTGTGGAGCAGAGAGCTGATATTAGGGTTCCCGGGGGAGCAGATGGTGTGGGTTAAGGGCCTTGCTCAAGGGCCCAGAGTGGGGCAGATGAGGGTGGAGACAGGTGTGACCGCTTCACCTGTCCCACCCACATCTTTTTGATGTTGTCGGTACCGGGGCTTGAACCGGCGATCTTCCGATCACAAGCTCACCTTCTTAACCTCTGCGCCACCACTCCCCTAATAATAATAATAATAAACTTTATTTGTATAGCACCTTCCTACAATGCCTTGCATTGACCAAGGTGCTTAACAGGATAAAAAGATGAATAAACTGGAACAATAAATCAATGAAAATAGAATAAGAAACAACAGCAATAAAAGAAGGCAATGGAAATAAAAAAATGCTACATACTAAAATAACACTAAAATAACACAAGTAATAAAAGTTACACACTGAAAGCTTTTTTGAACAAGTGGAAATAAAAAGGCAATGGAAATAAAAAATGTTACATATTAAAATACCAAAAGTAATAAAAGTTACACACTGGAAGCTTATTTGAACAAGTGGAAATAAAAAGGCAATGGAAATAAAAAATGCTACATATTAAAATACCAAAAGTAATAAAAGTTACACACTGAAAGCTTTTTTGAACAAGTGGGTCTTCAGTCTGGTTTTGAACAGAGTCAGATCAGAGGTGGCACGCAGCTCAAGGGGGAGGCTGTTCCAGGCTTTTGGGCCGGCAACAGAAAATGACCGGTCTCCCCATTGTTTGTACCTTGAGCGAGGCACCTCCAGCAGGTGTTGACTGGCAGATCGTAAATCTCTGCCGGGCTGATGGGCTTTCAAAAGTTCTGAGATGTACAGAGGAGCAAGTCCATTCAGAGCTTTGAAAACAAACAGGAGCAGCTTGAACTGTATCCTGAACTGAACCGGGAGCCAGTGTAGAGAGGACAGGACAGGAGTGATGTGTTCATATTTTCGTGTGTTGGTCAAAAAGCGCGCGGCAGAGTTCTGTACAAGCTGTAAACGGGAGATGGAGGATTGATTAATACCAACATACAAAGCATTACAATAGTCAAGTCTGGAGGTCACAAAGGCATGGATGGCCTTCTCCAGATCACCACGGCTGAGAAATGACTTGACTTTGGAGAGCAGACGGAGCTGGAAAAAGCTGGTCTTGACAACAGAACTGATCTGTTTATCAAACTTTAAGTTGGAGTCAAGCTGCACTCCAAGATTTCTGACCACCGGGTTGAAGTGGGGGAGGGGAAAACCAACACTGGGACTGGGAAGGATGTTGCTGGTGTCACCAGGTGCACTAAATAAAATGCATTCAGTTTTATCTGTGTTTAGGTGGAGGAAGTTTTGAGAGAGCCAGTGCTTAATGTCATTTAAGCAGTTGACAAGAGTGTTTGAACTGAGTGAGGGGTTGGGAGTGACTGGCAGATAGATTTGTAAATCGTCTGCATACATGTGAAAAGACAGGTTATGACGTGCAATGATTGATCCTAATGGCAGCATGTAAAGAGAGAAGAGGACTGGCCCTAGAATAGATCCCTGTGGTACGCCAGAGGTCAGAGGGGTTGATGAAGAGGAGGACAGATCGCCTATCATGACAGAAAAAGTTCTCCCAGACAGGTAAGATTTGAACCACTCAAGCACAGCTCCCTGGAGGCCAACCTGCTGAGACAAGCGGTTGATTAGTACCTGATGGTCGACGGTGTCAAAAGCTGCTGAGAGGTCTAACATCACCAGCAGAGCAGGGTTTTTTGCATCCAGGGACAGAAGAATGTCATTCTGTACTTTGAGCAGTGCAGATTCAGTGCTGTGACGAGCTCGAAAACCTGACTGAAATTTTTCAAACAGGTTGTTGAGTTCTAGAAAAGATTGAAGTTGAATAAAAACAATCTTTTCTAGGACCTTTGATAGAAATGACAGATGGGAAACTGGTCTGAAATTAGAGAGAGCTGTAGGATCTAGGCCTGGTTTTTTGAGAAGAGGCCTGACCACAGCGTGTTTGAAAGCAGATGGCACAAAACCTGAAGATAGACAGCTGTTAATAAATGACAAAACACAAGGACCAATTACATCAAAGGATTGTTTGAACATTTTAGAGGGAATGATGTCCAGAGAACAGTTAGTTGGTTTCATCTGCTGAACCACCTTGGTGAGGTGAGGGAGTGAAACCAGGTCAAATTGGTCAAAAACAGCTGTGGTTATTGCAGACGCACAAGACTGGATGGTGTTGGATGAACTGACAATGTTCTGTCTGATAGAGTCTATTTTGTTGACAAAATAGCTCTGAAAGTCATCGCAGGTAGACTGTGTGGCAGTTTTCAGAACATTGACAGATGGGTTGATGACAGACTGGAGTGTGCTGAAAAGCGTCCTCGGCCGGTTGGAGCTGGTGGAGATTAAATTGGAGAGGTACTGTGACTTGGCCTGTTTCACAGCATTATGATACTCACAGAGACAGTCTCTCAGTATTCCTTGAGATACATGAAGCCGGTCGCGCTTCCATTTTCGTTCTGCTTTTCTGCAACGTTGTCGAAGAGCTCGCGTCGTTTCGTTGAGCCATGGTGAAGGTTTGTTCTTTGAAGATGCCTGTTTGAGAGGAGCGATGGAGTCCAAGATCGTCGTGCAGGTGTGATGGAAGGAGCTGATGAAGTCCTCAGGATGTAGAGATGGGTCCAGGCTGACAGCAGAGCAAAATTCAGTGCTCTTAAAGGCATCAGTGAACTGACTTGGAGTTAATGGGGTGATGGAGCGGCAGAAACGTGCTGGGAGAATAGCCTTCGGTGCAGGAGAGGTGAAAAATTCAAATAAGATGGGAAAATGGTCTGAAATACAGGTGTCCAGGATCTCCACAGTAGGTATTTGAAGGCCATGGGAGATAATTAAATCCAGTGTATGACCCTGACTGTGTGTGGCCCCCGAGACCGACTGCGACAGGTTGAAAGAGTCCAGGAGGTCCTGAAACTCACATCCAAGCTGATTACTTGGGCAGCAGGTGTGCACGTTGAAGTCCCCACAGAAAAGCCAAGAGTCAAACTTTGGCAGCAGTTCAGCAAGTAGTTCTGAAAACTCACTGAGAAATACCCTGATGCATGCTCAATAATCCAGGTAGAAAAATCTAAAAAAAGCTAAGTCTGGTCCTCTGGACATTTCACTGAGAAAGTTTTTATTGTATTGAGGAGACCGATAAAAGAGGCCACACAGAATAGGTTTTGCAGATTCCAGCACAAAAATCATGCTTTCAAAACTGGAGTAGTTTTTCTGAGGCAACAAACGGTATTTGAACGCCTCATTCTGTTGGGAAACAACATCCCTTTGGTTCTATCAGCATTTAGTACCCGTTTCAGATGGAATAAGTCAGACTGAATAATGTCAAATGCAGACTGTAGATGCTGGAAAACCTTTGTGTTAGCTCAGCAATAAACAACAGTATCGTCGGCATAGAGATGCAAGGATGTGACAGGAATGTTTTGACCTATATTATTTATATAAGTTGTTAAAAGAGTGGGATCTAAAACAGAGCCTTGTGACACACCATTAGTGACTGTTAGGTAGCTAGTACCATTACCGGTATGTCAAACATATTGTCTCCAACCTGAGAGATAGTTTGAGAACCAGCCAACGGTGTGATCTGAGAAGCCAATATCTGAGAGCTTGTGGCATAAGATGTTATAATCTTCTACAGCAGGGGTCACCAACGTGGTGCCCGCGGGCACCGGGGTGCCCCCAAGGACCATTTGAGGTGCCCTCGGACCTGTTCTAAAAATAGCACAACTCACTACTAAGCTGCATTTAAAATGTAATTTTATTCAGTTGTTATTATTTTTTTGTATTTATATATATTTTTAAATGACTATCTTAAAAATATGTTCTTAAGAATATGTTTATTATACATTTTTTTCAATTTACGCTTTGTTATTTATGAAGAGTTTATCAAACTGGTGCCCTTTGTATGACTCCGTACCCACAAAGTAGCTCTCAGTTTCGAAAAGGTTGGTGACCCCTGTTCTACAGTATCAAAGGCTTTGGACAGGTCTAAGTAAAGTGCACCACAGTAATCCATAGCATCAAAGCTTCAACAACATCATTAAAAACCTTTAGCAAAGCAGTCATTATGCTGTGTTATTTCCTGAAGCCAGATTGGAGGGAAGATAAAATATAAACATGAATAAGATATTACACTGCCTTTTCTGGGGCCAAACAGCCATGCCTGGAGTTAAGATGGAAAATTGTTCTTTGATCTGATAAATCTTAATTTTAAATTATCCTTAGAAAAAACAGCCTCCAGGCTGAAGACTGCAGAGACCCAACAAAACAACAGATTACGTACACAGTAGTGTTTCAGGAACACCAAACCACATTCTGCATGCATGCATGCAAATTACTTGTTTTGTTGAAAGTGATGTAATTTTTTATATATAACTGAGCTTTTATGTTGTCTGTGTGGTTTTGTATTCGTAATGTCTCTTAATGTAATCAAAACTGAAGCTGCAGCCTCACAGATCCGCCTGTGGTACCTTTGTTAGAATCGTTATGATTATTATAGATTCATACAATCTAAAATTCAAAAGTGTTATTTTTTATAATTAATTTAAATAATTTTTATAAATAGAAAGTTTATTTCAGTTGCTCCCTTCTTCTGGGGTCACCACAGTGAAACTCGCATGACAGATCTGGGAATTTGTTTTATGCCAAATGCCCTTCCTGATGCAACCTGGGCTTGAACCTGCAACCTCAGGATTACAAGACTGTGGCACTAACCACCAAGCCAAATATTTTTCAATTAATAATTTAGAGACTTTTAATTTGTGAAAGGTCCTGCTAGCAATCAAGGACACAAACCAGCTGTTGGGATTCCCACTTTATCTGAAATACAACACAGAGGTCTTTAATAAAAAATAAAATTTTGGTAACTACGGGTAAGTCAAATCCAGATGTGTCACTTTCTGACACAACAAAGCAGGTCACAAATTATTGAACAACCAGGACCATTTATCAGGGATAAACTAAACCAAATAAAACTGGTCAACTTTTCTCTTTCAATTTTGATGTTGAGCATTTTGTTCCAAATTATTTAAAATAGTCCAAACATAATGTCTATATTTAAAACAAGAGTTTAAAAGCTTAATGTGTTGTTTTCGCTATTTTCACTCATGATTTCTTACCAAATCCATGCATGTTGTTTTAATTATCATTTTCCACAACATTTTGGAATCAAGCTGTTGTTTTGCATCATGTTTCAATGTTTCATTTCTACTTGTCAGCACACAGTATTTACTACATTTCAAAATGTCAAATTTATGGATAAATAAGTCAAGACATTTGTACAGAAACCATAATCCTAACTGTTTAAAACGTTTGCGAGCGACTTCTTCGTAAATTTATTACGGCTCACCTTATTTAATTATCTGGCTAGAGGTTAAGCAGTCAGGATTTTTTAAAACATTTAGATTTCTCTTTGGGTACAAGGTCATGTGACGTTAAAGGTTTATCTAATTCAAACGGTCATAATCAGTAACTGGATTTTATCATTCAAGGTTTTGTCCTGTACATGTGATAATTCAGGCAACAACAACGTGAGGTGTTACGCCAACTCACTATCAACAGATCCTTGTGAGACGTTGAATAAAAAGTGGGGAAAATGTTAATGTGTTGTTGTTAAAATGGTGTTTGGTCTAATGGGACGTCGTTAGCTCTCTTGGTTCTGATGTGTTATTAAGAGTAGGTGTGGGGCGGCCGTGGCGTAGTGGTAATGGCAGTCGTCCCCCGATCGGAAGGTTGGCGGTTCGAATCCCGGTTCCCCACACCATGTGTCGTTGTGTCCTTGGGCAAGACACTTAACCCCGAGTTGCTCCCGGTAGGACTGGAAAGCACCTTGCATGGTAGTCTGCCGCTACCGGTGTATGAATGTGTGTAGCATTCAATGTGTGTAGCACTTTGAGATTTTCACTAATGAAAAGTGCGTTATAAATTGAATTCATTATTATTATTATTATTATTAAGAGGAGATGTGGCTATCATGTGCCTCGCATTTGTAACACGCAGCCGTCAAGGTCAGGAATTAAAGAAGGGTGATGAAAAGCGAGGAAGGTTGTCCATACCTGCCGCCGTTCAGGCTCTGACCTTTGCGAAACCACTCTCGCACTAAACCCCCCTCGCATGACGGCCTTATCTAAAGCTGCTGCAGATGCTGGGAAGGCTCAGCTCAAGTGTTATCCCAAGTCTATTAGCCACACGCTTGTCAACGTGTTTAATATCTTTCACACCACCGGAATCCTCCATTCATGCGCACGGCGTGTCATCACAATATATCAAGCTCTCTCCAAACAGTACAGATGTGCTGGGCACATTTCAGGAGCGTGTGTTTAGTTTGGCTGGATGCAGTTGGAGAAACAGCAAAGCCAGGCTTGGACAGGGCTCCTTCTTCCAGGCTTACGTCAGCGGAGACAGATTCTTCTCACATTGGTGGCAAAAGGCCCGTGTTCTGTTTTAACGGACCAAATATAACACTTTGACCAAAACAGACATGATAATGATTTATGATGTCAAAGCTATGGGGAACATAATTGCACGTTCTTTGTCCTGATTCTGATCCATCTGAACGCGAGGGTTTTATGTTAAATACGCAAGATAAGTGACACACATGGCTCTGTTTCTTTTAGACAGTTATTCGTTTTTAAAAGATGCGCAGGAACAATGATGGCTGAGTGACATCGTTAGTGATGCATAGTTACCGGTAAGTAAAAACCATTTCAAACCCAGCTCCTCGTTCCACCACCGCCTGCTTGTAGGATTTGAGATAAAGGCTGTTGAGGATTGGTTCCTGCTCTCCCCGGTATAAGAACAAGTGTCGGAGAGGATCGTCACTGCAATGTGTCACTGACAGGTTCCTGAAAGCAGCAGCGAATTCTGCTTTTTTGAAGGGGGGTGGCGCCATGTTTGGAATTTGAGATGGGTCTGCATGCCAGCCTGCACGTCTCTCGGCACCCCTAGCCTTTTACCCTGCTTCCTTCATGTCATCGCAGCCCGTGTGAACTAAACATCCTCTCCATCCTCAGCAGAGCCGATACGACCCAGCTCTTACTTCTATTAATAAATGACAGCACATTTCCTCTTTTTCCCCTCTTTTATTTGTTATTTGTGCATCCTGTGTTAGACGAGGGTGGAAATGTCCTCTGATTAATTTCAGGACGCACCCAAAGTTTTGGTTTGTAGAAGACATTCTTGCAGTCTGGTCGTTTTCCTCTGCAGCAGTGCTGATTAAAGACAAATTGGGGACTATTCCTAGTCTGCAACCTGCTAATTTTGTAGTTAGTTATTAAGGCTTGTTGACAGTGTGCTCAAAACAAGGCCATTCTCCGGTTGACCCCTGAACTCTCTCACAATACATCAACCCAAGAGGCTAATTTGAGGCTTCTTCTTCTTTGGGTAGGGGGAGGAATTCACCCAAAATTGTGGATACTTTTTGAAACAACGAGTGATTCAACAGTCAGTTGAAGCTTTTTTGTCAAGCTTTGATGTGCTAAAAAAAACTCTTTGCTTCATGCAAGGGTTAGATGGAAAACTGTTTTTTCAGCGCCTGCCTGGCTTTTTATCAAGGTGCTGAGGGATGAAAGACGAGTGTGGGCCTGCCTTCATCATTCTGAAGAGAGACAGCCTGCAAAAAAAAGTTTTTTAAAGATAGGGTACAACATTTTCTTCATCAGCTGCACACCGAGCGTGCATTCTTGTAGTGCTCTTCCTTTGAGCCTTGCTGCGTTATTTTAGGTTCGTTGTCAGCATTTAGGTGTCCTTTAAGCGTGACCTTTTTATTGACACAGCCACGTGCAGTTTGGCATTACAGGGTTGAAGACCAAACAAAAAAATAGCTTTTGCTCCTAAAAATGACCTTTCTGTCCTACAATGGTCAATCAAGCTCATTTATACAGGTAGTTGCCTGTAGTTGCTTTCAGCGTTTGTGAATAATGTTGATGAAATGCAAAGGGAGCACAGCTCACTGAGCAATCAGAGGCCTGACCGAGACAATCACTGGCAGCGCTTTCTGCCTTGTATGGACTCTATGATCCGATGGGAGGGGGAGATAAAAAAAAGTTCAGAGAACAAACAGGAATCAGGTAAGTCTTTTCACGAACTGGCTGCACCTGCGGAGGTTGTTTGAACTTTTCTGCGTGCCCAGATTCTGCTGCAGTCACTGAATACAAACCATCTCAAGGCAGGAAAACCCAGTTCGGTTCAAGTCATTATTTCTGCCAGGATTCCTTAAAGAAACACAATGCCGATGTTGACGTTGAGCCCAGACTTTCACAAGAAAGGAAATAAGAGACTATCAGAGCCCAAAAGTTGAGCCTTTACTCAATAGAAGCAGCAGAGCACAGGAAGCTGCAGCTTTTTTGCCAAAATCCGCTCTGCGCAGTGAGCGCCTTTTGTTCAGCCTGCTCTTTGTGTCCTGGTTCTCAGCTCTTCCATGTGGCGTACGTCCTAATCAAGTTTGCCAATTCACCTCGTCCTGACCTGTGGGTGTTGGAGCGCTCCGTGGACAATGGCAGAACGTTCACCCCCTGGCAGTACTTTGCACGTGAGTCCAAACGTTTCAGTGTTTTTTTGCAATAATTCACTTTATATAGTCTATTAAAAAACACAAAGAATCATTTCCTGCTCGGTGCCTCAGTTATTTGTTAGTTAAATTACAGATTCAGGAGCATGGAAATTATTAATATCTGCAAAAGCATCCAGTGATCCAGTTTAGAAATCATCACCAGAACCCCCAAGTGGAGTGGAAGCAGAGTGCAGCTGAGACGAATAGCTCCAGTTTCTGTCCTGCTGTGACAAGTTTAACTGTCTGCCATTAAAGAAACGTATAATGAAGATGGATATATATATATACAGTATATGTGCTTCCTGGTGGATACCCTGATGCATGCTCAATAATCCAGGTAGAAAAATCTAAAAAAGCTAAGTCTGGTCCTCTGGACATTCAAAAAACAAAAAAACAAAACAAAGCAAAAAATTGTAGAAACGTTTCGTCTTTCGTCCGAAAGACTTCCTCAGTCTGAGGTGCTGGGTTCAGCTCAGTCTTATAAATAGCACCCTCTCACAGTGTTACACAACCAGTTGGCTGATGACAGCCTGAAACCAGCTGCTCACATGATCAAGGAGGACCATCAGCCTAACAATGGATCGTTAGCACCCTGATGGTTGTTTGCTATTCACAGAGGGCTGAGTGATACCAGCAATCACAGCATTGTAGGAGGGGGACAGTTGAACTCGGAGGCCTCCACCCCTGTTTAATGATGGGCGGTTTCTTTTCACAAAGATGGCCTCCTTTACTCCTCTCTCAAACCATCGTTCCTCTCTATCAAGGATGTGAACATCTTCATCCCTGAAAGAGTGACCGCTGGCCTGGAGATGAGTGTAGACTGCAGAGTCCTGACCTGATGATGTTGATCTTCTGTGCTGGGCCATCCTTTTGGCCAGCTGGGATGGCCCAGCACAGAAGATCAACATCATCAGGTCAGGACTCTGCAGTCTACACTCATCTCCAGGCCAGCGGTCACTCTTTCAGGGATGAAGATGTTCACATCCTTGATAGAGAGGAACGATGGTTTGAGAGAGGAGTAAAGGAGGCCATCTTTGTGAAAAGAAACCGCCCATCATTAAACAGGGGTGGAGGCCTCCGAGTTCAACTGTCCCCCTCCTACAATGCTGTGATTGCTGGTATCACTCAGCCCTCTGTGAATAGCAAACAACCATCAGGGTGCTAACGATCCATTGTTAGGCTGATGGTCCTCCTTGATCATGTGAGCAGCTGGTTTCAGGCTGTCATCAGCCAACTGGTTGTGTAACACTGTGAGAGGGTGCTATTTATAAGACTGAGCTGAACCCAGCACCTCAGACTGAGGAAGTCTTTCGGACGAAAGACGAAACGTTTCTACAATTTTTTGCTTTGTTTTGTTTTTTTTGTTTTTTGAATGTCCAGAGGACCAGACTTAGCTTTTTTAGATTCCTGGTGGATGTTTAATCCCTACACACCGATTAGCCTGCTTAAGGCAGTTTAAGGCCGGAAGAATGTGTGCTCCCATACGTTTGCGTGTGGTCCAGATTTTATTTGTTTTGTAGGAACCTAAATCTGTTCACACTGTCGCATTATAGAGACTTTTATTCCTCATAAAAAGCAAAAACGTTTAAAAAAATGTCAATCCACATGATATAAATCAAAGTATTTTAAGGCGCAAACAAGTTTCAGTGTTGGGGTTGGCTTCGATTCAGGTTAAAACAAGACTTAATAATAATGTCTGATGTCATGGAAACACACGTGTGTGTTCTTTTTTATTAGTGCATTAGGACGTTTTCCTTGTTTAGACGTGAAGTGTGGATTGAAGTCCAATCTCCACGTTGAAGAAGGTCATCTGTGAGGTCCTGATAGAGTTAGGTGAAATTTAAGATGCATTAACTCGTTGTTCTCTAAGGCTTTAAATTAGTGCACAAAGAATAGAAGTCAGTGCAGTGTCACATGAAGACAGCAGCTGTAAGTGTGTGTGTGTGGGGTTTGTAGGAAAATCAAAATCTGACAGGGGAGGAGTCTTAAGTTTTCACAATACAGTAATGAGGAGAAACATGAGGCAAACCTAAATACCAGGCCTGCAACGTTGCCGCATTTCCAAATTACCTAAATAAATATGTTTTATGACTTGGCATTTCATAGTTATGAGTTATGATATGTCATATCTGGAAGGCAGATGTACACAAAGACAATTATGTGACTCATTAGGGCCAGTGCTTCTCGTTCCTCTTGATTTATGATCTATTTTGAGTTTGATCATTTAAATGTTCAAGAATAATGCCTGACTGTGCAGAAATATTACGGCTACGGTATATATTTCTCTTCCCATAACTTTAACTCCTTGTCCAATTTGTCAGTAGTATTTAAAACACGAGTTATTTAGTACTTTTTTGTCAGTTTCACCTGTAATAAAACTGAAAAGATGCCAGCGCAAAAAAAAATGATTATATGTATGAGTATGAAATAAGAATAAAAGTATCAAAGGTTGTTTTTTGCCTTCTTTTGGCAGATTTAAAGCGGGAGTGCATTGAAAGGTTCGGAAAGCATCCCAACGCTCGCATCATAAAAGACGATGACCAGATCTGCACCACAGAATACTCTCGGATTATCCCTTTGGAGAACGGAGAGGTAAACTGTAAATTACACATCGTGTTTCGTGGAATGGCTCAGTTTCAACAACAATGTCGTTGATTTAAACGTTTGCGTCCTTCAGATTGTGGTTTCGCTGATCAACGGCCGGCCAGGCTCTAAAAATTTCACCTACTCACCCGTGCTGCGAGACTTTACGAAGGCTACGAACATCCGCCTGCGTTTCCTCCGCACCAACACCCTGCTGGGCCACTTGATCTCCAAGACCCAGAGAGACCCCACCGTCACACGCAGGGTGAGACGCAAACTGTAAAACATCACACTGAGATGCCATGTTTGCACGCTGTCATCTCCCCATGTGGGCGAGCTAAACTTATAGTTTTGTACCTCCTACCTGCTGGCACAGTCTGCTCTGCTCCCACCTAATGCCCGATCTGTCTATCGAACCTTCATTTGACAGGACCGGGCTCAGGTTGCAGGATTTTATGTT
>JBBPBX010029033.1:25397-36146 GCA_038048925.1 Garcialebias charrua | reverse complement strand
CTCGCTCCTCTCACACAGAAAGTTGAGGAGCATTAAGTGTAGAACCAGTAGACTGAGGAACAGATTCTACCCTGAAGCTGTTAGACTCATAAATCCCTCATCAGGATTATCACTGTGAAAGAAAAATAAAAATCACTGGAATGCCACTTTTATGGTTGATATGTGCTGCTGATTATCCATGCTACTGATCTCATGCTGATGATTATCCATGCTGCTGTGTTCATTCGTACTCATCTACTCGCACAGACTCATGTTCGTGCTGCTGTTGTTCAGCATATTGTTTTTGTACTACTTGTGTTCAGCATATTTCTTAGTTTAGAAAATTTCTTGGTTTATATCTTAGATACTTATTACTGTTTCTTTTACCATTTATATTTTTGCTGTTGTTGGATGTAACTGGGACACATAATTTCGTTTACCTCATGTACCACATGTGATGCGAATGACAATAAAGAACCTTGAACTGCAGAGCTAAGAAATTAATTACAGTAGTCCCTCTCTACTTGGCGGTTCGACTTTCGTGAACTCGCTCTTTCGCTGTTTTTCAAAGTAAGATTGGACGTGAATTGGCTGATTGATGGATGAGCTGCAACATCAGCATATATGTTTTTATTTAAAATTAATTATTTAAAATTATTATGCATCTGCTGCAATTGAGTGCAGATTCAAGGAGAAGCTCCCTCCTGCAGCATGTCAATCTCCACTCAAGACATGGGCGTGGCCGAGAGCGCTGGCAGGTGGATCTGGATCATGACATGCTGTGCTCATTTAGAGCATTTAAGTTTAGAAACATTGTTTAGAATATTGCAAGAGTGTGGGAAGGGTTTAAGTCTTTTTATACATATATATAAACTACTACTTACTACTTGTACTACTATTCCGACTGCGCAGTTTTTCACTTATTGCTGTGGGACTGAGAACAGAACCCCGAGCGATAAATAATAATAATAATAATGTATTTTCCTATCATCTGCGTATGTTTCCCATACACAAACGAAATTCGTCTCTGCATTTAACCCAACCACCTACCAGGTGGTGCAGTGAGCAGCCCGAAAGCGCCCGGGGAGCTGGAGAAATAGGTGTGCACTCATAGACACCCCAAGGTGGGTAGTGGCCGGGGCGCGAACCCGCGTCCTTCGGGTCCCAAGTCAAAAGCCCTGCCACTGAGGGACTACTGTATGATATTCACTTTTTAAATAAAAATATATATTTTTAAACTCTATAAAGCAATGGCCAATCATTAACATCACGTTTTTATAAACTTGTTTTACCCCCAAATTATTTTTAGATAAGCTTTATACTGGGTTTATTATAATTTGGTGTTAAATCAATCAATCAATCCATTTTATTTATAAAGCACCCTTCATACTAAAAGCAGCTCAAAGTGCTGTACAGAATTATAAAACAATAAACTCACAAAATTAAAGCAAACGACACACACAAAATAAATAAAATCAATCAATCAAATTAAATACAGTAGTATGGAAAATGTATAGAGTGAACAGAGATGAACCAGTTCAGGAAATGCAGTTAAAAAGATGGGTCTTGAGCCTGCTCTTAAAAACAACAACATTCTCTGCAGCCCTCAGGTTCTCCGGCAGACTATTCCACAGACGGGGGCCATAGTACTGGAAAGAAGCCTCACCGTAAGTGTGAGTTCTGACTTTTGGAACTGTTAGTAGTCCAGTACCAGAGGACCTTAATGTTCGCGGGGGTTCATAGGGCAATAGCAGCTCTGCAAGATAAGATGGTGCGAGACCATTGAGACATTTAAAAACCACTAAAAGAATCTTAAAATCAATCCTGAGGCGCACAGGGAGCCAATGCAATGATTTTAAAACAGGTGTAATATGAGCCTGCCTTCTGGTCTTGGTTAGCACACGAGCAGCAGAGTTTTGTAACAGCTGAAGGCTGGACAAATTTTTCTTAGGGAGACCAGAAAGCAGTGAATTACAGTAGTCTAAACGACTAGAAATAAAAGCATGCATCAAAGTCTCAGTATTGGTCAGAGAAAGAAGAGGGCGGACTCTGGCTATATTTTTTAGATGATAAAATCCTGTTTTGACTATTTGTTTAATATGAGGAATAAAAGTAAGCTCAGAGTCAAAAATAACTCCCAGGCTTCTTACTTTTTTAGAAGGTTGTAAAGACAGAGATTGTAATCTCTGAATTGTATTTTCTTTTTGAACCTCAGGTCCAATGATTAAAACTTCTGTTTTGTCCTGGTTTAGCTGGAGAAAGTTCTGTGCCATCCAGGACTTTATGTCTGTAATGCAATTAAAAAGTGCAGTGATTGGCCGGGGGTCATCATGAGATAATGAGATGTATAGCTGTGTGTCATCAGCATAACTATGGAAACTTATCCCATGGCTCCTGATGACTCCACCAAGCGGCAGCATGTACAAATTAAAAAGTAGGGGGCCTAAAATAGAGCCTTGGGGTACACCATAGTTAGCTTCATGGATCTGTGAGGAGCATATATCCATACTTACCATAAATAAAGACCAGGAAGTCCGGAAATACAGAAAAAAGGTTTAAACACAGTTCTCTCACAAAACCCATCAGCAAGTTTCCAAAAGCTGGGGCTGCGACCCCACTAGAGTTCATGAAACACCAAGGATGAGGATCGTCATAGGCTGAACTATAAATGGTTGCCAACAGAAGTTTAACCTTAAAGGCAGCATCTCACTGCGCTGCGACTGCTGGCAACAGGCTGGCAACAGCATTTTGAGATTTTTGTTAATGAAAAGTGCGTTATAAATTAAATTCATTATTATTATTATAAGAGGCGGGCTTCAGAAAGTCTTCTAACATTCGTGGACATTCTCACGTTCCTCACCTGGACCACAGAGACTTGAAGTCTTTTCACAAGGATTGTGAACATGAACACTGTCACAGAGTTGTTGTCGGTGTCACAAACCCACCTGGAACATGGAGCTGGACTCTTGATAGTCTCAGGTTTGGTCAATCAGTCACCAACAGTCACAGCCCGGTCAGTTTCTACCTTAACTTAACAGAAAAAATAAAACAAATGATCGTTTTTTTATACAAGTAGTACGCTGACATACCCCGTCACTGAGGGCTTTAGAGAACGTTTATAGTTTTGGAGATGAGTGTGTTTCTGAACTGGAATTGATCAGAGAATGTAAGTAAAGCTAAATGTTTTTGATGCAAGATATTCAGGTGGGTAGGAGTGACACATTGTAAAGGGATTTTTTTCCTGCCCCAAAGTAATGGATCCTTGTGAGTGGAGGGAGCAAATTTATCCACCACCTGGTGTCATGGTGGTGCCAAAGGGAGGCCAACAGTAGCCTTGCCCCCATAGATTAATCTGCAGTCACCTCAATCTACTGTGGAAACTATACTTTTAAGCAATATAAAAACTAGAAAGCATAGTTTCCTCAAATGAAAGAGGTGGCTGGTTTACTCCATCATCCAAGAAAGGCGCCGCACCAACAAAGATGTGGACAAAAACCTACTGTACATGAAGTTTGATCAACTCTGTTAAAATGCTTACTGCAATGTTTCTATACTATAGCAGCATAGTCAGGCTCATAAATCTCTATCACTTTGGGTCCAAAGCAGAGAAGTTCTGGAACCTCTGGTTCCATAGAGCTCTTTGTGGTTTTGTTAGCACTCTTCATTGTTAACACTGTTCTTTCCTGTACCAAAAACATCCAATATGAACAGAACAGGCCAGAGCTGTCATGTTTGGTGTCATCAGTGACTACCAAGAGCAGGATGTGTGTCCATCAACTTATATACAAACACTAAGATGAACTTCTTTTTATATCTAACTTAATCAAGGAGAACAGACTTCATGCATACAATTATCCAACAGTGATGGTGTTTTCTGTCAGACACTGGGCCTTCCTGTAGCCTCGGACACCATCTGTGTTATAACTGACTGTTTCTGTGACGAGGAGGCTGAGGGTGACACTGTCTGAGGACAAGAACCACTGAGCATCCATGGCTTTCTGTCACAGCACAATACAGTTCAGACTCACTGAGCTGCCAGCTGAGCTGCATCAACACGCCAATGAAGCAGAGCCGAGGACGCTTTGTACGGCTTCGGGAACACCAATCAGCACTGCGACCAAAGAACCCGATTGTTTGGCTGCACAAGGAAATGGAGCCAACAAACCACAGCAGACTTTATAAATCCGCACAAGCAGGGAGAGGAGAGAGGAGAACATGCTCTACAGTCCAATGCGTTATGAAGTTCCTCTGGAGGAAAACAAAAAGGTCCAGAATGGAAACAGGAAGGAGAAAAATTCACACGACTCTCTGCCATTCACTGAATAGCTCAACTAAAAAAGGGACCTGAAGAGATGATGTTCAAAAAGAGGTGAGGAGAGGAAAATATGTGCCTCAGGTGCTACAAAACATATAAAATAAAACAGCACTTTCAGTTTGGTGCAAACAGGAGACAAATTATTCTCAAAGACTTTAAAGCAACGTCATGAAGACTGCTCTAAAACAATTCACAATTTAAGAAACAAAATCTGCTGTTTTTTTTAACACTGATGATAAATTCAGTCTCTCTTGTTAATGAGTCCTTGAGGCTCAACGGGATTAACCTGCCTAAATAAAGGTTGAATGACAATGAGTTTTCAAATTAAAAGGCTGTAAGAAAAATCACCAAACCAATGTGACTGTTTACTTGTTGAAACAGTGGAAGAGACTAGAAAAACAATATAGGCGACGTCCATGGACTGAGAAGTTTGACAGATTTCATGTATTTGTACGTATTTAAGCTCAGACTTGTTGAGCAAATTTGGAAGAAAAAAAAGGGTTAGGTTAAAACAGTGAACCTACTGGTCTAAACATTTGTAAAAGCCTCATGTGTTTGAACACTGTGCTCTGTCCACCACCATGCTTGATCCCCAATATTTATTCTTAAAATTGTTGTTTCCCCCGTTTATCAGCAGATTCATTTCCCCCTGAACATCTTCCTGTCTGATTCCTCCATGTTTGTTTACCTCCACAGACTGCAGACAGCTAATGTAGGTCATCACATGACACAAGCTTTCACGTGGCTTCTGGCAGACTGAGCTGAGGAGTTTGTTTACATTGAGTGCATACCTGCACTTCAGAAATGCACATCAATATACTGTATCTTCAAAACTACCGGAGCAAGTTTTTTTCAGATGGTGCCGTTTTATTTTATTGTAATTGTTGTTTTACCTTCAGCTGCTTCCTTCTGCAGGGGTCACCACAGAGAACAAAATCCCACGGAGGTGACACCTGACCTTAGCGCTCACCTCACCAGATTATCTCAGCACGTCAATACTATTTATTTTCTAGATAAGAAGTTGGTAGGAACATGGTGCAACTCTCTGATCTTTTTTGATCCACTGAGTAATATTTTACATTCTGGAGACACAGAGGAGACACTGAGGAAAAGGAAGGTTTAAACCAAGAACACAGACTGAAAACAGTGAGTACATTCACTATAAAATCAACTGGACATCAAATTGAGGGGGAAAATATTAAAACTGGGTGAGATTTGAGTGAGGAAATGTTTATTTGATGTTTTTATTGTTCGAGCTATTCAAGAGAATGTAGGCCAATCACTGTGAGGAGTGCGGAAACACAAACAAATTCTAAAACTGTTCTCCAAATTACCAGTGATGTCTTCCTTTCCTCTGATTCTGGCCAGCTCAGTATCCTCATCCTCCTGGACCTCACTGCAGCTTTTGGCACCATCAGTCACTCCATCCTCCTGTCCCATCTCAAGTCCAACCTGAACATCGCTGGCGCCGCTCTGTCCTGGTTTCAGTCCTACCTACCTCACAGACGAGCAACAGTTTATTCATTTCAACTGCTGCTCCTCCTCCATAACCCCTCTATCCCAGGGTGTTCACCAAGGGTCAGTGCTTGGTCCTCTCCTCTTCATCCTCTACACACTCCCCCTTGGTAATATCATCCATCGTCATGGCCTCCATTTCCACTGCTACGCTTATGACATACAGATTTACATGTCTACTACATCCATAAACCCCAATATCCACTCCACCGTCACCCATTGCTTAACTGATATCAAAATCTGGATAAAGCACAAGTTTATCCAATTAAACACTGATAAAACTGACATTCTCCTCATTGGGCCACATTGTATTACCAAGTTTGCTAAAAACTTCTGCCTCAACTTTAGCATCACTCTCACTCCATCCCCACTCATTCGTAATCTTGGTAATCTTCTCAACTCCACACTTTCATTTGAATCACACGTCAAACAGATGACTCGGACTGCATCCTTCCATCTCAAAGACATAGCACGACTCTGCCCATCACTCACTTCCTCCACTGCTGAAATCCTAATCCATGCCTGTCACGTCCAGAATAGACTAACTGCAATAGCATTTTGTACCATACACCATCCAAAACTCTCAACAAACTGCAATATATTCAAAACTCTGCTGCCCGCCTTCTCACCCACACCTGCTCCCGTGAATATATCACTCCTGTCCTGCAGAACCTCTGCTGACTACCTGTCACTCAGGGCATCCATTTCAAGATCCTTCTCATCACATTCAAAGTCCTCCACAATCTGCCCCTCCACACCTGACCGACCTACTCCATCACCACACTCCTTCTCGTTCCCTCCACTCCTCGATGCCAACCTCTTGTCTCTCCCTTGTAAGACCAAGCTCTGAACCTGGGTAGACAGAGCCTTCTCCATCGCCGCCCCCGCCCTCTGGTACTCACTGCTCCAACTGTTTCATGCCTGCTCTGATCTCCCCACTTTTAAGAAAGAACTCTTAACCCACCTGTTTAAAATAGTTCTTAATTTTTAAATTAGCCCTTTTTATGTGTTGTGTTGCATTATTATTTTTTAACTACTGTAAAGCGTCTTACTTAGAAAAGCGCTATACAAATAAGATGCATTAATATTATTATTAATAAAAACATTGCTTTGGGGTGAATAATGTGGAAAATGTTGAATGACAGAAATCCAGCTTTGCACATCTGTACATGAAATCTGAAGCTCATATTCAGCAGAATTTGCAGGTCAGCCACATGATGACTGCAGGAACCAGAGCAACATCTGAGCTCTCGGAACAGGATGAATTACTCCTAAAAAGAACAGAGGCAAAACAGCAACAACGGCGTGGGGATAAAACTGGAATTTTTCCACCTAAAAAGGTTGTTTTTAATGAAGTATGAAGTAAAAGTCTTTGTAAGGATATTTAAAGAACTAACTGGTGACTTATTGTTTACCCCCCAGCCCCTTGGTTTATGGAAAATAAACCATAGCAAAGTTTCCAGTCATTTCCAAATAGACCATTTGAATGCCCTCAGCTCAGTATAGAACTGAGACATTATGCTTTTGCTGCAAAGACCAAAACGTTGGCGTTCAGCTGCTACATGTGAACGTCTGAGATCACCTGCAGGGCTGGAAGCCCAGCGGTCAGATTCTGGTCCCGGAGCAGGATGAGGCACGCTGCAGACTGTCACCGTTTCCATGCATTACTGTGAAATAAAGTGGGTTTTGTCAACATGATGTGTGAGCACCTTCATGGTGCTCCTCCTACGTTATTTTAATCACGCAGCACTGAAGGGCGAGCCTGGACGTTGGCGGATGTGCGTTTGCTTCATTAATGCTTTCCTCGCGTGCGCCGTGCTTTTGTTTCTCACCCTTTCCAATCTCCTGAGCACTTTACTCTGGTCGTTTTGGCCTTCATGTCACCCCGTTGACCAGAGAACTGATTTTCAGTAGACTTGTCCTCGACAAAGACCCGTGTCCAGCTGGGTTCAGCAGACGGCAACAACAGGCAGACTCCCAACGTCTGTGTCCGGGCCAGGAGGTCTCCGGTGGATCCCAGGGCTCTCTGCTGTTATTACAGCCCAGAGAACAACAGTGCTGTACAAACTGGGCTATCTGATGGAACATCAGACTTTTCTGCATGAATAACCACATGCACATGTGTTGAACCGCTCCAACAGAAGGATCCGGGCACAAAGTGAGATCTGAGTTCAAACTGGAAAACTTTTTACAGCCAAAGAAACAACAAAAAGAAGTCTACAAATGACGGGTCGAAAACGTGTTTACAGCTTCGCACCTGATTTACAACAGAGGAAAACAGTTCACACTCATTTAGGCAGCTGAGACGTTCCAAACCTAATTACATTTGGATGTTTTCAGGTTTCGTTTGGGCTCCTGGGTGTCTCAGAACCGTCCTGCAGGAGGAAACAGGACGCTAAGAGAAACAACACAATCAGAGCTGAGGAAATGGAGAAACAAAGATTACCGCCTTGTTTTCAGCCTGTTTAACGATGTGTGTGTGGGTGTCACCTGACAGCATGAGAGTGGTACTCTAACGTCCCCCATATCTGAGAGATTTGAATAGAGAATATTTGTACTGTAGATTTTTATTCCTAATAATGAACTCTGGTGTTGGAGAAGACTACTGCGCATACTCTGGACATCGCGGACAACAAACAAGATGGTCCTGGACCGTATCAAGCCGAAAATGTCGCTTGAGGGCAAAATCATCAAACAGCAACTGTCCTTTTTCGGCCACGTTATGCGCGCAAAATCACTGGAGACTTCGATGATGCTGGGCAAAGTGAGCGGGACGAGAAGAAGAGGACGGCAAAGAATACGCTGGCTTGATACAATCAAATCGGCCACCAGCAAGACGATCGCAGAACTCAAAGTAATCGTCGAGGACAAGAACGCTTGGAGAGGACAGATCCATAAAGTGGCCGAAAGTCGACTTCGA
Source organism: Garcialebias charrua (assembly GCA_038048925.1). Lineage (NCBI taxonomy): Eukaryota > Metazoa > Chordata > Actinopteri > Cyprinodontiformes > Rivulidae > Garcialebias > Garcialebias charrua. The sequence goes on along the minus strand of JBBPBX010029033.1, from coordinate 27,417 downwards.
CTAAATGGCTAATCATCATCATCATCATCATCATCAGATTTTTATTAGTTTGTTGAACTCTGCTGTCCTGCTACACCCTGAATCTTTTTTAAGTATTTTATTGTGTTTATTATGATAGTGTGACAATCTTTACAATCGTTCATGTCAGTGCTGCATTCTTATATATATATATATTTTTTTTTTTTATTCATTTCATTTTAAAACATGACAATTATACATACAATACAATCAAAAAAATGAAAATAAAATAAAATGAAAGGTGGCAGAAGAAGAACTAGTCTTATGAAAACTGCCCCTTTTTACTTAATTCTAATGTAAATCGAATTATATATAAAAAATGTAATTCACAAAGACAATAACAATAGCTAAATTAAAAACATAAAAACTCAAACATCTTAATCAAATCAGACAACAAATTAAGTAGATATATATTAACGATTTCCATATTCTTCCAAGAAACTCGTCTTTATCAGTCTCTTAAATGTACACAGTGATCTGGCATTTTTAACCGTATCTTCCAAACCATTCCACAATCCTATTCCCTGAATTATTGTGGATCGTTCCTTCAAACTACGTACTACTAAAATAAGGCTTCACAAACATCTCAATTCCTTTAAGAAAATATACACTCTCTCTTTTAACAAAATTCGTTTGAATATTGACGGGCAACATGCCTTTATGTGCCTTATACATAAGCAACAAAATGTTATAATTAACCAAATCATCGAACTTCAAAATTTTCAGTTGATAAAATAAAGTAGTCGACGAATATCTATAGTTTTTTTTCATAATAATTCGTAAAGCTCTTTTCTGTAAAATGAATAAAGGATTAGTTATAGTTTTACATGCTTTACCCCAGACTTCAATACAGTAAACCAAATAAGGAACAACTATTGCATTATACAACATAAACATTGCTTTATCAGTGAATAACTCTCTTACTTTATACAGAACTGCTATCGATCTAGATATTAAAAATGACCAGTAAATGTAAGATTGTATTGCCCAGTTACAATATCTACCGTACTTATGGTATCTATTAAAATTATACTTATATCTAATTAAAGTTTATCATTGGCAGAAGTGATTTCAACCCATTGGTCCAACCCTCCAACAGTCCCTTTGAGATTCCTCTAAAACCCACAGCCTACCAGTCCTTTAGCCTACTTTATTTTAAATTGACTACTAAACATTCAGCGGGCTAAGAAGAGGGAAACAGATTAGCTGACTTTCTGTTTTGACAGTGTCGTCTTTTATTTTTATTAAATAGTAAAGCACCTCAAAGGGTTCCATTAAAAGGAAACATTCCTGACCTTCATCTTCCCGTCATCCAGCTGCAGAGGAACACAGACTGACAAGCTGCTTAAAAATTATATTTTTACAGGTCACTAAACTTTTCTTCATGGTCAGGAAGTTTCTCTCTTATTCAGGCTCATGGGGAGTCAGTGGAAGAGTGTTCTTCAACTGACTAACACATTTTACTTTAATGAGCAAATGTTACATTGTATTTTATGGATTAAAGGACTTTTTGAAGCATTCGTCTTGTGGCCTGCATGCTGCAGCCTCTGTTTTAGCCACAATGGTTGCTGTTTGGCTAAAGCTACATTTTGTTGATGCAGTCCCGGCAGTTTCCTACATTGTTACTCAAGAAGTTATCTGTGGCACAACTCGAGGAAAGTTTAAAAAGGTTCAGATCTTAAACTTTAGGTGCATAGTTATCACCCACTGCTCAAGGTGAAGGAGCTATGTTTTCACCTGTATTATCTATGGTGTTTTTTGTTTGTTGGTAACATATCTCATAAACATGGACAATTTTTAATGAAATTTTCCATTAAAACTGATTAAATTTGGGAGCTAAACCAGTCCAAGATGGCCACTATAGCTAATCAATATTAGCCTAAATAAAAATTGTTCTTTGTCAATTATCTATCCATCCATCCATCCATCCATCCATCCATCCATCCATCCATCCATCCAGCCAGCCAGCCATCCAGCCAGCCAGCCAGCCAGCCAGCCATCC
>JBBPBX010029033.1:0-18766 GCA_038048925.1 Garcialebias charrua | reverse complement strand
TATATATATATGTGTGTGTGTGTGGCAATACATTTTTAAAGGTAACTTTCTTATGCCTAGATGTAGCCACACACCAATATTGAAGTCTGTAGCCTACCTCACTTATTTTTCAAGTTATAGTGCTCACAACATGCATGTACAGAGTGACGGAGGGTATTTCCAATTTGTCCTGTTTGCACTGCAACAGCGTACAAAAACAGAAGTCCAAGAAGTCAAAGAAAAAGAGCCAACAAAACACTGACAAGGTCAACTTTAACTTAAACTAACCTGACCATCTTCTGAAGGTGCTTCAGCATGAGCCCCATCATTGCTAACACGTGTAGCCAATACACCTTTATGAACAATAGAAGCATGGACATAATTCATACTTCATACAAACTGAATGGCTGAGTGTATCTCTGTGAACTGAGCTCCATAAGTCCAAGCTCAGTCTTAGCCAAGTCATCACTTTATACCTACACACTGTAGCACCGAACTGTAACAGCCTTGTTTACCAATGAGTTTATGTTTCTTCTCAGTATTTGGTCTTATGAGCTCTGGCTGCATGTGTTTGGTTTATTCTGTCATGTTTTTGTACACATTTGCACAATTAAGAACAAAAAAAAAAAAGTCCATGAGAATCCAAGTGAGTAAACAAAATGTATTCAAACCCCACACGGCATCTGTGGACACATCCCATATAGAGTTTCATCTTCCCCTTTCTGACCTCTGCAGGGTAGAATTATAAATAAATAAAAATCCAGTGAGCTCAGAAGAAAACCACTTCCTCCACTGCTTGGATGTGTGTGTGAGTGTGTGTGTGAGTGTGTGTGTAAAGGAGCACGGTCTGCTTGTCAACCCGCGATGCACATGGTTAGCATTGAAAGCTGGTTCAATAGGAACCACACAGTGAGCTCAGTGTGGGCAGGGATGAGAGATTGAGCTCGCTGCTGCATTAAACTGAACAGAAACATATGGCACAAAACACCCTGATGTTTCCTCCAAGTTCAAAAGGTTTTCTTCTTTTTCAGCCAGAAAACCAAACCGTTCTCATCCAAGTCACCAAGCAAAGCTACATCTTCTTAGTACAACAGGAGATCAGAACCATTCTGACTAAAGCAGCCAGTTGGCTCCTGTCACAGATTATCTCACACTGAGAGCCAGAGCGTAACTGGGTCCAGTCCAGCGCTTTACTCTAAGCGTGTTTAGTCTGTAGGAACACATGCAGGTCAGGAGGGTTTTAGGGACACTAGATGTTTTGGTTGTCTCCAAACAACCCATGCATACTGCACACATGGTTAATTTGCACAGGCTACTTGAAAATCACCACAAACTTATTGATGTTTATTGAGATTTTATTTAACGTACCAAACAAATGTCAACTCCTAGGCGATGAGAGTTAAAAACCTTAAAGCCATGATTAAACTTGAGTGTGGGTCCTGATATACGCAAGTTGTGATGGAAACAAAGACTTCACTTAAACAACGGCCGTCACTACTGAGAACAACTGATTTCAATTACTTTAATCAACTTTGAGTATCTTCACCCCGAGTTGACAGTCTGTAAGAGTACAGTAAGAAGCCATTATCAGTGGAGCCCCCAGAACCCTGATCCATTGAGTACATACAAGGAAAGTATGCAAGGATGGAGTATACAGTACCTGAACCAGAAGCGTATTTGTTGACATCATAGCTGAGTTCTTTAGTTTTTCCTAGAGCTTCATCTCATGCAGGCTGATGTTTTATAAATTTGTTTTCTTTTGGCTGCTCCTTTCTTCAGGGGTCGCCACAGCAAATTAAGTCGTATGAAGACGTGGTAATTATTTTTTACGCCGGATGCCCTGCGTGAAGCAACCACAGATCACCGAGCTACCACAGCCCTCTGTGTGGAGCAGAGACATGTTATCTAAGGCACCCAGGGGAGCAGATGGTGGGGGTTAAGGTGTTAAGAGAATGTCAAAACAATAAACTGATTTATAGTTGATCAATTTGAGAATGTCTTATTGGGTTTTGTTTCGTCATAGAGATGCATGAAGAAACAGACCCTGCAGGAGCCGACCAGCCAAAATGGCCCACCGCCTCTGCATGACAGGAGCTGTGACGACAAGTTAGGAAGCATTAACGGCAAGCTTTAAATCACCTAGGGGTGTCCTGATAACAGTTATTTTCAGACTAAGAACACATACTTCAGTTCAGGTACTTGCTGAAACTGAGTACCGATCCCAAGTATATAGTGAGTTTGTATTTAAACTTTACTCAGTGACTGCAGAAACATTTATTTTTCTCGTGCCTTTATGCTGCTGTATTCATACCCATCTGCTCACCACAGACTCATGTTCGGGCTGCTGCTGTTACGCCATATTGTTTTACATTATTGGTGTTTAGCGTATATCGTAGATCTTTTAGCGTACCGTTTGGTGTTCGTTTCGTGTATCTTAGTGTATATCTCAGATCCTTATACTGTATACTGTTTCTTTTTATATTTTGCTATTGTTGGATATAACTGGGACCCTGAGTACATAATTTCATTCCACCTCATATACCACATGTGATGCGAATGACAATAACTTGAACTTTTATTCAGAACACAGCGAACAGTCGGCGTCTGATCACCTGTGTTTAAATATCTTTAAAACTTGGACATTTTGTAGTTTTTAATCTTCAGTAATTTGCAAAGTGGAAGAGGAAATGACATCACCAAACATAAAAGTGGTATCAGTCCGAAGTATCAGGACGGTTTAGGGGGAGAAGTTGAGGAAGATATCAAATCTGATGAAAATACCAGTATCTGTATTGTGGCACCCCTAAAATCTCCTGTCAGGGTGAAGGCTGTGCAGAGCAGATAAAAGTTGACATATCAGGAAAAAAAAGAGGCAGGTTGGTGTTGATGGACTGAATCAAGGGATGCACGGTGGTCCTCAGAAATACAGTGAGGCCTTCAACCCACCAGCTCTTAGCATAGATGTTCACTAACAGTTTGAGAGACTTGCTCACAGCGCACATGAAACGGCTGAACATCAAGACGAGTCATATTTAAAGATGGGACTTTTATTTGTGTCTTTTGCAGATTTAATTTGTTCAAGGGGGAGTGGTGGCAGAGAGGTTAGAGAATGTGATCAGAAGGTCGCCGATTCAACTCCCCGGACCGACAACATCAAAATGGGATAGTTGAAGCACCTGTATCATATCTGCCTCCACTTTAATTTGCCCCACTCTGGGCCCTTGAGCAAGGCCTTTAACCCCCAACATCTGCTCCCCTGAGCGCCCTAGATAGCAGCTCTCTGCTCCACACAGAGGGCTGTGGTAGCTCTGTGGTCTGTGGTTGTGTCAGGAAGGACATTCGGCGTAAAAACAACCACCAAGTCTTCATGCAAGTTAGTTCACTGTGGCGACCGCTGAGGAAAAGCAGCCGAAAGAAGAATGTAAAGTAAATTATACATTCTCAGGTATTAAACTCATAATTAAACTCGTGTATTAAACTTTTCAACTCATGTTCAGAATCATGCACTCCAAATTTCCCTGTGCATAACCTGTGATCTGCTGACTCTGTACATTTGTGACCATCTGTGTGAAACCAACCATCTGTTCCTTATTTCTAAACGTCATGTTCCTCATTTTATCTGCTAAACAAACAGTGACCTGCTTGTGTTAGTCTAAAAACACTGTTGCATTATAAGAAGTGCTGAATGCTCACTTTCCATTTGCTAAAGTGCTCATGTGTTATCAGAAGTTTCCAGCTGGTGATAGACAAACACCTGCCGTTCCACCCATGGTACCACCCCCAACCCCTTTTTAATCCATGCTGTGTCACTGTCTGAGCAGAGCAGACCCAGACAGCTTCCGTGCCTGTATTGTTTCTGTTCTCAATCTTGCAAGATTATTAAATCTTTTAAACTTGAACTTCGTTTGGACAGCCTTGTCTCGTTAATCAGAAGTTTACTTCACAATTTGGCGTCACGAAACAGGATATTGCGTTTGACTGGACTCGCTGGAGACGACCGGACGGGACTCCGGAACCGTGGGTCGTAGACCTGCGCCTCTTTCCTCGAATAGACTTCAGAGACGAGAGGACGTTTCGGTCCTCACAGCGGAAGAGCCAGCATCGACAATATTCAACGAACCAACGAGAAAGGCTGGGAGGTAAAGTAAAAATCTCTCTTTAAGTTTAAAAGATTTAAGCCTGGGTAAAACTGATACGAGACGCGTTCAAGGACCGTAGGAAATTTGAGCGTCAGGGACGCAGGGACCGTGAATCGTTGTGAGCGCAAGAACACGTCAATAGTTGTGAGCGTTTATTTTTAAACGTAAGAACAATCGTTGTGAGCGCGAGAGCACGTATCGTTGTGAGCGTTTATTTTTTTAAGCGCAAGAACACGTTAAAATTGTGAGCACTCGATAAGTGCAAGAACAATTTGCGCGTTAAACTCTTAACGCAGGAAGGTCCGTCCAAAACCAAGCACGTAGGCAATTCAAATGTAGAAATACGTTAAAAAATTGTCGCCAATCGTGCCGCACGTAGGTTGTTATATGAGGTAGAAATACTTTGAAGACGGCCGCAAATCGTGCCACAGCAGAAATAGATTTGGGGAGCGCTCAATAAAAAATAAAATAAAATAAAATAAAAAGCGAAAAATAACAAATAAAAAATAGATAAACCTGTGTAGTTACACTCGTTTTGAAATAAAATAAAACAATTAGGCGCATAACTTGGTTCTAAACAATAAATAAATTCATTCAAAAAAAATAAGTATAAACCTTAGTTTTAAACAATAACCAGATTCATTTAAAAATAAAATAGGCAAATAACCTGTTTTTAAAACAGGTAAAATTAACTGAAATATTAAATAAATACGGATAACAAATAGAACTAAATAGATATAATAAAAAAGTAAATAAAACAGACATTTAAATCAAATAAAAGACAAAATGGGAACAAAAAACAAAAGCGAAGATGTTGAATGGAAGACAGAGTCATTTTTAAATGTGGATCCAGCTGAAACTTTCTCTGCACGATCACACATGCGTCCCTCAGAGACCCTAAAAATGGTGATGAGAGAACTAAGATTGGAACAACGTTGTCTCTTAAATTAAGAGCTAATTGTCTACACTAGTGGTCGTGTTTATTTGTGATTCTGGTTTCTTGTTTGTTGGTGGCGTGGGCTAGACAACAAGGTGATTCAGGTCTGTTTGTTCTGTTGGTTCGACTATCAGAGCATAACTTGAGCGTCCACTGCTATGTGGACTTAACAGTTGTGTGAGGAGCTGAAATTGTTTCTGTTTTGTTTGTGACTCAGATGTCTGTTTGTTTTATCGAGATTTTAAACTTTAGAGAGAATTGTGGCACTCCAGATGAGCAAACAGCTGCGTGTGTGTGCGGCTGTTCCTGCATGTGAAAAGAACAGCTGTTTTGTGTGAGTGAAGGGCTGCTAGGGTGAGATAATGCTTATGCCTCGAGTGTGTGTGTGCAAGTGTGAGTGCATGTATAACAGAGGAGTATGAGCTGACTTTGTGGTTTTGAAACCTGGCAGGTACAGATCACAAAGCTGGTAAGTATGGTATATTTAATGTTCATGAGAAGCAATCTGAAATCTGAAACTAGAAATAAACCCAAAGAAGCATAATCTGAAATATCTGAAACAATCTGAAATGTTAAAACATCTGAAATAAGCAGAAAATAAGCTAAATAAAGTGGAAATTATCTGAAAAAGCTTTAATTGGCCAAAACCAGCTGAACAATAGCTAAAACAAGAGCATGGTCTTGCTAAATTAGGCTGAAAAAGTTGGATTAAAAAATGTATAATTAGCTAAAAAAGGCTATACAGAAATTCGTAAGTTAAATACCTTTTAATACCATCACAATATTTTTAATGCCATCACAACACTGAGCTGTAACCGTGGCAGCCAACTCTTATACTTTAGTTCAGAGTAACTAATTGTAAAGTAATAGATTACTGAGACTTTCTTCCTAAACTTTGGTAGTAAATGTAGTTTTATAAAATTCTGGATACATCAATTTGCTTCTTGCTTCAATAAAAGCACTGGCCTACTTGTTATTTAAAGCTAACCCAGGAGAAAAAGTTATTTAATTGTTCCCATACATAACATATCTCTAATAAATAAAAAAGTAAACTTGAAGAAAAAAAAAAATTAAAAGGATCGGAAGACATGTTCTCTGTGCGTTCACGAAACACCAAGGCAGCAAAACTACTTTTTAAAATAACGCTGACGTGACCATTAAAGTGCATTTATTAAGAAAACATTATAATTTTAAGCTAACTAGAAAAATATTGTTGTGTAGGTTTAAAAATTAATACCCCATCAGATGGCGTTTATTACCTTTTAATAATTTTTAATGGCTGTACTTTGTGTTGATTTTATTTACTACCTTTTAAACCTCTTACAACCCTGCAGATACCCTGTGAAATTAGCATAAAACAGCTGAATAAAGCTCAAAAGAGCACAAAGCAGTTGAAGAAACAGCTGAAATTAGCTGAAAGTAGCTGAATTAATGAAAAAGTGTACAAGGAAGGTGACGGTTTAAACTTTATTAAAAACTTAGTAACTTAATCAAACACTATAAATATGGTGCCTGGATAACACATCTTAAACAAATTAGCAAACATCTCTTTTAAAATCTGACAATAGCTTCGGTTTCTATAAGTTCAACTAAGATGAAAAAACTTTGACACTTGTAAATAAAGAAAATTAAAATGTATTCTTGTCAAATAAACTTTTTAACTACACTTTATAATCCTATAAACTATCATACATAAGAAATGTTTTTAAATGGTGAGAGCTGTTTGAACTGATGTAAATATCCATCAATATTAAAAGATGTCACTGGTATAGCTTAGCCACACACACCAAAACAGTTAACCCTTCGGAAAACAAAAAACAAACAAAAAAATATATATATATAATATAATAATAATAAACAGAACAGTTCCTTTCTCTGCTGGCTGCATGGAAATGCTACACTTTCAGTACATATTTGCAGAGTCATCTTGGTTGGTTTGCAGTGTTATCAGATGCTGCACACCCGTTCTTGAGCTGCAGCTATATGGCGCCGCAGATGGCAGCTGAAAAATGTTATGAGGCTTTAATACACTGCAACATAGCTCTTTTTATGCATGATTCCCCACAGGTGTAAAATTTGACCTGCAACATTTTATTAATTTATTTAGGCAGCACCATGCAAGAAGGGTAATTGCTTAAAGGATTAATTTTAGGTACGTTTTGATAAATTAAGAAGATTATGGCTTTAATTATAAAAGTTGCAGGTCTCAATCCTCACCAAATGTCTCATTTTGATATTAAAAAAGAGACCACTGAGTGATCCTCACTGACAGGCGGTGAGTCAAAAACAAATATTCTAAGAAAAAGAAAAATCAGGACATTGTTTATAATAGAAGATTTTAGGGAATTTGGCTTTGATCTTGATTTTAGGATTAAAATGAATGTTTCCACTCTTAATGTAACTTAGAGGTTTTCTTTTAAAAATCCGTTGTGCAAACCTGATGCGGGATGACTCTGTTGAAGGTAAATGCTGAGGCCCCAAAATAGAACTTGTTAATTGTTGATTATTTTTGAACCTGGCTTTTAATATTTACATTATATTTCTATTTTTTCCTTCTCAACAGCGTGTGAGAAGACCGAGTTTGTGGAAAAGGGGGTGAGTCTGGCTGATCCCACAACCTTTGAACAGAACACATAATTTGTACAGATAAACCTCCACTAAGCTAGAACTCTGCCAAAAATACATACAGCATCTGTTTTTTATCACTGCGACTGTGGTTATCGGTTTGATTGAATTGGATTTGATGTGTAAAGTTGACACTAAAACTGGTACTGTGACTTTCTAAGAACACCACTAATGCTATAACAAGCGGCACTGCTCGATGAACTCAAGGTGCTGAACACCAGTACAACTGACAAAGAACTGTCACTGAGTGAAGGCTACAAACAAAAACTGTCAAAGACCTGTCAGAGAACTGTCAAAGAACTGTCTGCCAAGTAAAGCCAGCAACAAACTGCCAAACTTGAACTTTAATAAAGTCCAGATTTGGGGGGCCTGGACGGAACAAAGCAGCAGAATTTGCAGGATGGCGTGAGCAGACAGCAGAGTGTGACTCTGAACATGCAGCACTGAAGCTGGAGAAGATCAGCACAGCAGAACAACCACCTGCTACGTTCACGGAACAAAGCTGCATCACTGGAGGCTGGAGCCACACAGGCTGAACAAGGTCTCACAAACAGAGCGAGCACCATCTACAGCAGTCCAGTGGAGGTGTCGACCTAACATCTGATCTGATTGGTTCATCCGTTGACAGTGTTGTGATCAAAATTACAGTTTGCTTTGATAAAAATTGCTAAATGAAACACATAGGCACACTTTAGGATGTGCATGTTACATTTTGACGTGCATGTCTCATGATTCTTAGTGTAACACTGATACAAGGGGGTCAGCTTGTTTACTTGTCCTTGTTCCAGAAGACTCTGAGATTAACAGTTTAGATGCATTTTCGTGGGTCTGGTTTGCTACAAGGGATGAAATTTATGGTTAATTTTTTAGAAGGAAATTGTATAAGAACTTGTTTCATATATAGCTTTATGTTTTCAAAATCTAGATTGAACATTTGCAGTAGGCCTGTTACAACTACATAATTTTTATTTTATTTTATATTTCTGAAACCAACACTCAGACTGTGTGTTAGTAAATTATAGCAACACTATCTTTCCAACTTAGATGAAACAGAAAAATTGTTTCAAAAGGGGGGGAGATTGAGAACTATTCTAAAACTATTCTTAAATATAACTCATTAAAAATGGAGGATGAGAACTAGTCTAAATAAATAAATAAAGAGAGCTCATAAAAATATACAATGATTAGATCATTAGTTATAAAAATATACAATGATTAGATCATTAGTTATAAAAATAAAATAACTTCTTAGGTTTTATATTCAAAACAAACAAACAACAACAACAACAACAACAAAAAAGGTCCAATCATAAAACTGAGGAGTTTAATAGACCAGTTAAGATAACCGCATTGACATTTATACAAAGGCCTTAAGCAACCTCGAATAAAAAAAAAGGACACACTGTACTGTTTCAGAAAAAAAAAGTTGGAGAAATCAGAAGCCTACAAACGATATGGCTCTGTATATATCTGTGTATCGAAGACAAGTAAAATTGGTGCTCTTAATAACGATTGTATTTTTCTTTCATTCTTTGGAATGTGTACAGGAAAAAAAAGGTTCCAGAGGCTTTGCAGGTCTAAAGGGGGACGCCCCTGGGCCAGCAAAGCCAAAACACAGACCCTATGTGGATCTGGTCACGGGTCAAGGAAAATGTGGTGGATCTGCGTTCTTAAAAGCATTTGATTTGATCTGACCTGACTAGACTTGACTGGACTGAAATAAATTAATTGAGCTTTCATGTATAGAGTATTTTACCACATTTTTACTACTGATGTGCACGTTCAATAGTCTTGAACTTTTCCTTTTGTTTTACCTCAACAGATCTCTGGAGGAGAGTTGAATAAACTAACTGATTTTGACTTCTTTTTATTTATTTATTTTTTAAATTTTCTTCCAGCTCCATTTGACATCAGACTCAATGTTTAATGCAATACTGTATTGTGTTGTTTTGAGGACAGGGTGATCAATGGACCTCATCAGGCGGTTGAAACCCTCTGGACATCAGATGTTGTCAACCAACGATTCTTCAAGCCACATGTGACTCGAGCTCTCCCTGGTGGCATAACCTGAAAACTGCTGGCACTGGATCTATAAAATATCTCCTAACTTGTGTTTTACACCATTTTTAGTTTTTAAATGCTTTAAATTGATTTAAATTGCTATTAAGTATTGGTCTGGATATTTTATCATACTGTTAACAATAGGAAATATGGATAAATGCCTGTAGCCACATCTTAAAATTTTACTGATATTTTCTCTCTCTCTCTCTCTTTCAGTTGGTGACAACGCGACGGACCGATGCCTCTGAGATGGACCTGAATCGTCCAACCAATTCGTAGTCATTGTTAAAATGCATGCCAACGAGTTGTGGCCTTTTTAAGATGGAGGCATCCACTGTGCGCTTTGTGACCAACTGACGGAGAACTACATTTTTAGACATTGTATTGTGTTTAGCTAAGTTGTGATATATTTACTTTATTAATGCCTCATTTGATCATTTGCGCATGCGGAGACGAGCTAAGCATAACCTCAGCCCATTTGAAATCCTTTTTGCGGCTCCACCCAACATGGGCGTGGGACCAATCTCAACTAGTGATCTAAAACATTGTGATCACAACATGCTGACGTATTGCATTAATCTGACTAACCACCTTAAATCTATCAGAGAGCAAGTCCAGGGAGGGCTACCCAGCCCAACTCAGGTAAAATTACACAACATAACTCCTGGAGACTTTGTTATGGTTAAATCTTTCAGGAGGAAACACTGGAACTCGCCCAGGTGGACCGGACCCTACCAGGTGTTGCTCGTGACCCACACGGCCGTGAAAGTAGCTGAGAGGGCTACTTGGATCCACGCCACCCACTGCAAGCCGTTCCGAGGTACCAGGTCACCAACAGAGGACCCACTGGCAGGAGATCCCTCCTTCCAAGAGGAGCAACGCGCCAGAGCCTTAGAGGCTGGGTGCCAACAAGGGTGCAGCAAGTATCGGAATCTGCACGATTTGATACCACCGAGGGATCTACGCGCTCAGGAGACACTGCTTTAGAAGAACTCCTGACAACGACAGAAAAGATAAGACAATGCTCGATACACGCATCCCACGCACAATTTTAAAACAACCTGTTTCGCCTAGAACATGCACTGGGATGAAAGAGTTGCTTTGCTATACTCTAGTCATTGTGGGACTGACACTGATAGGTCTCATGACATGGTACCTGCATCCTGAAAATGTGAGCCAACTCAATCCAGCTAAGAGAGAGCTCAAACAGAGTCCTGGTCGAAGGGACTACAACGGTAACCCCGTCTTCATGGTTCCATATGTCAACGGCACAACTTCAACAATAACTTTAACTTGATTACATTTTATCCTGATTAAATTACATATCATTTGTCCATTTATTTTCTTTTGTACTTTAATCCTCAATTGTTCTGTTTTCAATTGTTTTTGAACATGACTGTTGCTTGTCACATTATTTGTAGGTCTTTAACCTGCACAAAAACAGCTACTTACTAATTCTATCTCTAGTTAATGATGGTTGCATGGAAAGTCTCTTAGACACATGTAATTTGATGTTTTATTTTGAGAGTCTCATACTTTTTTCTTCTCTTATAGATCAACTGAATGTAAGGATGATATGGACACCAGATTTGGTCACCGCCGTGGGGCCGGGGTGTTGTGTGGTTTTTGTCCCCAAGCATTTCCACATCGTTGCCACCGGGGTTTTCCTGCACAAGTTCACATCATCCAGTTAGGCCTGGGGAGGCATAACTTATGATTTAATAACACTGTGATTTTCTTTGTGGTTTCACTTGTATTATAAATATTGATTTTGTTATTGTTGTGAATTATATTATCTTAGTTGTTCCTGACGGAACATAAGGAGGGAATTGTAAAGTAAATTATACATTCTCAGGTATTAAACTCATAATTAAACTCGTGTATTAAACTTTTCAACTCATGTTCAGAATCATGCACTCCAAATTTCCCTGTGCATAACCTGTGATCTGCTGACTCTGTACATTTGTGACCATCTGTGTGAAACCAACCATCTGTTCCTTATTTCTAAACGTCATGTTCCTCATTTTATCTGCTAAACAAACAGTGACCTGCTTGTGTTAGTCTAAAAACACTGTTGCATTATAAGAAGTGCTGAATGCTCACTTTCCATTTGCTAAAGTGCTCATGTGTTATCAGAAGTTTCCAGCTGGTGATAGACAAACACCTGCCGTTCCACCCATGGTACCACCCCCAACCCCTTTTTAATCCATGCTGTGTCACTGTCTGAGCAGAGCAGACCCAGACAGCTTCCGTGCCTGTATTGTTTCTGTTCTCAATCTTGCAAGATTATTAAATCTTTTAAACTTGAACTTCGTTTGGACAGCCTTGTCTCGTTAATCAGAAGTTTACTTCACAAGAAGACGGGAAAAAATAAGTAATCACACAGGGGTGTCAAACTCAGTTATAAAAGCGGGCTGAAGTTAAAAATGTATTTCAAACCACGGTCCAGTTTTAGTCAAAATATTATCTACAGTCAGATACCTGACATCTTTCCTTGGCTGCAGACTCCTCAAGAGTTCAATTAGTCTCATTTCATGTTCTCTGTTGCTTTTATTGCATCAAAATCAGTGATTAGGGTAAAATTCAAACTACTTTTCTTGGTTTCAGAGTCGTCCAGCTGTCTTGAAGTCTGCACTAAATAAAGTATGCTCAGTTTTAAAGTAAAACGAGAAGTGAGAAAAGTATTTTACTTCCAAAATATTATCTTGGGGATCAGATAAGACGTTCACAAGAGCCTTCATTTTGACACAAGTGCCAGGCAATACTTAAATGAAGTTATGTTAAAATCTTTGAAAAGAATAAACAAAGAAAATAAAAATCTTCAAGTAGCATCGCTCTAGTGACCCGCATTCATGACAGTCTACATGACGAATTAAAATAATATACACAAACGTTGGCGAAGAGGATAACCAAACATCCAACTTTGTTGGGATCAAAATGTCCAGAATGTGTCCATACTTCAGCTTCATTACTGTTAGAGAAAAACAACAACAACAAATATTCAGTCAAAGACTAAACTAGAGGCTTAGCTGAATGAGCTTCAGCCAAGTCACTCTTCTACCTCTAGAAGAAAGCTTCACAGCTTACAAGCAAAATAAATGAATTGTATTTAAATCTTTAGTTTCTCCAAGGCACCTGCAAATTCACGTCAAGGTAAATTAAGATTCTCGACACAGTTTGCTAAATGGACTCTTCATCCCACTGAGCTATTTGTGTTGGCAGTAATTGGAAGGAACTACGAACAATAAAGCGCTAATGACCGAGGCAGGCTGATTGCACTGGATTTGTGAGCAGCTCATGAATCTCTCCCTCATTTCAACAGGAACTTGCAGAGGCAACAGCGCAGCTCCAGTTTGTGTGAGCCGGCCTAAAGCATGAAGCTCAGAGGGTTTCTGAGCCAAATGTCTGTGCGCAGGACTTGGCTGCTCCACCTCCAAATCACTTCATATTATCACAGATTCCTGTTGTTGGCAGCTGGGAGGAACAGGCCAAGCTGTGGCTGGAAAACAGTCGGATTTTTACATCCCTGGATGACCCAGTTGGAAAACATCAGGACAAAACAGCATCCAACACATCAGACTGAGGGCTAAAAGAAACTCAGTACACTGGTGATGACACGCAATCTTTGCTGCAGTCCCAACTCTGTAAATCCCACATGACGTGCTGCTCCACAAAGTGTTTTCATGTTTCCTCTCAGCATGACATCAGACACATTTCTGCCACTGTGTGTCAGCTTGCACAGCACAGGCCAGGCCAAGGAGGAAATTAAACTTAAGGAAAAGCTTTCAACAACCGCACGGGCGGTACGCCGATGTCCCCCGTCCCTGAGGGGTCTGAGCAGTGAGTGTTTGTAGTCAAGATGGGAGTGTTTATGGGCTGGAATGGAACAGGGAACGTAAGTGAACCTTAATGTTTTTAGTGCAAGACATTCAAAAGGGGAGGAGTTACACTGTGGAGAAGAACAGAGCTGTTCGTTTTGATTTTATTGTCTGATGGATGCAGACAAATCCCATTTTTTCCCACCACCAGGTGTAATGTTGGAACACCTGTGTGTGTGTGCGTGCGTGCGTGCGTGCGTGCGTGCGTGCGTGCACAGTGGTGCTGGAAAGTTTGTGAATTCTTAACAATTTTCTAAATTTCTGCATAAACATGACCTAAAACATTATCAGATTTTCACACAAATCCTAAAAGTAAATAAAGTGAACCCAGTTGAATAAATGAGACAAAAATATTAGTAGAGTTTATATGTTTATATATATATATATATANAAACATGACCTAAAACATCATCAGATTTTCACACAAATCCTAAGTGAACCCAGTTAAACAAATGAGACAAAAATATTAGTAGAGTTAATATATATGTATATATATATATATGGGGCGGCCGTGGCACAGTGGTAATGGCAGTCGACCCCCAATCGGAAGGTCGGAGGTTCGAGTCCCGCATCCGCCCACCATGTGTCGTTGTGTCCCTGGGCAAGACACTTAACCCCGAGTTGCTCCCGGTAGGTCTGGATAGCGCCCTACAAGGCAGGCTACCACTACCGGTGTATGAATGTGTGTATGAATGGGTAGATGGCTCATATTGTAAAGCGCTTTGGGGCTCCTCAGAGGGGGCTGGAAGGCGCTATATAAATAAGCTCCATTTACCATTTTACCATATACAGTATATATATTAGTATATCAATATACAAAGTAATTTCCTCAAAGGACTGGGGCTGGCCAGTTTACACACAAACTGTATGTGTATGTGTAAGTGTGTAAGTGTGTAAATGTGTAAGTGTGTGTGGACAGACAGACAGATAGATAGATAGATGTTATGCTCACAACATACACAGACAGTATTTCTCATTCCCCCCCTTCACTCTGAAACTGAAGTTGTTTTAAAGCCACTTTAGTCTTGATCCCAAATCGCGATATGTGATATATATCTCAATGTTTTTTCTTTCCATAAAGTAATAAAAAAATATATATTTGAGTCAAAGTTTTGTCCCAATTGTCACACAGGCACATTTATTAACAACTGTAACTGTATAAAATAAATGTCAAAAAAAAAAAACTATTTTCATACAGGTTATTAATAGTTCAATTTTTAGACATCTATTTACTTATATTAAATAATAATCCTCTTCAGCTGGGGGCAGCTGTGGTTGAGAGGCTAGAGCAGTCATCCTCCAGTGGGAGAGTTGGGGGTTCGATTCCACCAGCTGAAGTGTTCCTGGACAAGACACTGAACCTCTCATTGCTTCTGATGTGTGTCCCATCAGTGTATGAATGTGATTTAAAGCTCTGATTATTCTTTGTAGAGATCTAGTAGAGGGCATGAGTGGGTAAATGAGGGCACAGATTGTGTAGTAAAGAGCTTTGAGTGTCTTGATAAGATAGAAATGCGCTTTATAGTCCATTCAGCTGTGCTGCCTTCACGTTAGTAAGCGTGTGTGAACTGCGGTAGTGAGCTCCCACTTGGAAACTTGAAGCTGCAGCTCCGACAGACCTGTCTCCTTCCTTGAAATAAACCACGGTTCAGAGCTCATTTAGTCGTGCTGTGTCTTTTAGAGGAACACCGAGAGGAAGCACGACATTAATAAAGCAGCAGTTTGTCATATAGCTAAAGATACGGTCCTTAGCAGCTAACAAGACAACTAACGCTTTAGCCGTCTTGTTCCACACAGCTGAGACGGGACCGTATCTTTAGCAATATGATAAACTGCTGCTTTATTAATGTTGCGCTTCCTCTCTGTGTTCCTCTAAAAGACGGCACGACTAAATGAGCTCTGAACCGTGGTTTATTTCAAGTAAGGAGACTGAGGTCTGTCGGAGCTGGTTGCTTCACACACACTTAGCTCCTCAGTTTACTTCTGCTAAGCGTCTCCTCTCCTGCCCGCCCACCTCCTGGAGTAGCAGGAAGGGGAGGGGGAGCGCAGCTGAGGACTGTGTGTTTGTGTTCGAGGAGGTAGAAGGCCGGGGCCAGTGGGACAAAAAAGACGGCAGGATTTCCAAGTATAAAACTATATCGTTTATATCGAGATAGTCTCAACTTATATCGCCTTTTTTTATTTAAATCTCACTTTTTAAAAATATTGATCAAAAAAGGCGTTCAATACAGAAACAACTGGACTTTATTTGTAACAGAAAACGTTTCGCTTCCCATCCGGGGAGCTTTATCAATTCAATGAGCAGGCTGTGAGTGAAGGTTATAAACAGGCTGAGGTGACACGCACCAACCTATGTAAATTGAAAGCAAACACACACACAAATTTGAAGTAACACATACTATACGTATTTTCTTACGATAAAGATTATTTTCTTCTTCTACCACCTTTCATTTTATGTATTGTTTACTTTTACTATGTGGTTTTGTCAATTGTTTTTTGTGTTTTTTAAATATGAAATGAACAAATAAACTAAACTAAACATACATGTGACACATTCAAAGTTCAGCGTGAAAGCAGGGCTTAAGACACACACATCCTACTGTATGTAAATTGACAAATCACACCTCACACCTCAACAGCAGGGACCTCTCAAAGCCAGTCTAATTCACAAACGAGGCTCCTCTGTTCTCATCAGGTGCGAAACGTCCGGGAACCAAACCCAGGACCGCACTACAGTATAAGTTTTAGAAAGTTGAAATCTGAGGCCTCCTCCTCTGTTTAACGATGGTTTCTCTTGTTTCACATAAACCGCCTCCTTCACACCCCTCTCAAACCACCTGTGCCACCTCAGTCCAAAATATGTGCATTCTGGTCCTCAAACAAGTGTCCCTTGTCCGTGTATTGAACGCCTTTTTTGATTCTATCATGTCCTGGACGACTGAGAATCTTCACCAGTATAAAAATATTGATATATCACCCAACCCTAGGGAGAACCTTCATCTCATACATGTGATCTATACCTCGGGAGAACAGTGTTAATTTTTACTCATTGTCACAAGAAACACACAGAGTTATGTACTGCCTTGACTGTCCTCTAACCCTAATCCTTCACCCAGTGGTGAACTGTGATTATACTCAGTTAGGATGTAATATTGTAACATCCTGTTAAAAGCCAACACTGAAGACACAAAGTCACAGTGCAATGACATCACTCTACTTTCAGTTTCACAGTTCAGGAACTTGCTGACAGGATTTCCCATTTTTACTCATCAGGCACATCAGACTCATGGTGCCATTTCTTTTACAAAATCCTGAACATAAACTCCAACCCAACACTAAACAGAACCAACATGGATGACCCATCTGAACACAGAACCTGAAAATGTCCACCCATTTCTGTCCCTAAATTACCCAGAAGGACCTGCAGCTCACACAGTCTTTGGCCTTCAAGTACAACATGTAATTTCAATAATTCAAACTGGCCCACAGAACTTACTGCTTCTGTAAATTTTCATCTTGTAATGATGAAACCAAAGCACAAATGTAATATTAAAAATTGTCAACGTAATTTATATTTGACATTTAACCCTTTTTTTAAGAGCAACTACAATTTCTGTGTGGATTTATGAATTTACAGGTTGTAATTGAACACATCACAAATCTTCACATGGTCCAAATAAATAAACTCTTTGCAATGCCTTAAGTTCTGAACCACGTGTTTTGATCTCACCCATTCCACATCAGCATTCTGATTGGTTAATTTTCTTGTCAATCATTAAAACTCCTCCTGGTGAGACTCTTGACTGAGCTCAGCCTTCTCTCTTGACAGTGAAGTCCTAACCAATCAGAGCTCTTTCTGTTTCAGCCAGGAGACACATGTTTAAAATAACCCGACTAGATAACTATATTTTCTTGAATAAAGAAAAAAAATTGCTCAACTGCAAATTAGTTTACAGAAAACAAGAGAAATAAGAACAAAAAGAAGGAAAAAAAAGAGAAAATATTAAATAAACACATTTTTAATGTAATATTTTATACAGTCCTTTTTTGAAAGCCATGAGGGGTCTCCACCACCATAGACCTTTACCCTAAATGCTGGTTTCCTAAATGACAATTTCACAAAAGACTTGGACCTACCTGAGGTTGGAGCAGGGCCATCCAGTTTGGATTCACATTTTGGAAGAGAGCAATCTAAAAAGAAAAGAAAAAGAGAGAGATAAATAAATGCACTATGAGAGACAGGAGGATGCAGGAGGTACAGGATGAACAGATGATCATGTGATTCAGGGAGACGCTGGTTTCACTCTCTCGGAGTCAAAACATTAAAGCTGTGAAATTACAGGGTGAGTTTGAAAGGAAAGCAGCCTTTGATCCGGGTATCTGGTTCGTCCCTCCCTCAGATTAAACAGCATGTTGAACACAGATGCTCGTGCCTTCAACACGTCATCCCACACGCATTAAAAAAAAAACAATAACTGTAGAAGAACATTGATTAGTTTTGTTATGATTATATAAAGGAAAGTGGAGAAAATATGGTCTGCATTAACACCAAAAATTTAATTATTGGCATCTGTTTTGCTTCTGTACAGTTAAAGTGTCTGTGACATCATCTTCCTTCTTTTCATGAAATGATAGAAGATCTATATATCTTGTATCATTCAACTATGTTCGTTTTTGCAAACAAAATGATAAATTAATGAAAATTCCTTTCAAACTGAGATTAAAATTAAAATCAGTGTTTCTTCTTGGAATATCCAACTACACGCGAATGCACCATCTGTGACGTAGGAGGATGAACCTCAGTCTGCGTCTGCCATGATAACGTATATTCATTCTCTGCCAGATCGCCTTTCTTTTTTTGTATAATGCCGTTACGTTGTGTCACATTTGGGTGTTCTAATATCATCAGTGAACAAGTGAGCCTTTTCACTTTCCCAAAAGACGAAATACTTCGTCAAGTATGGAATAAATGAAGCTGCCCCCGCTCTCGGAGCGCACTCGCTTCCTGAACAGGTAAGACTAAAAAAAATACGGGTGCGGACCTAAATTAGAACCTGCTGTTTCTGCTCATTTAACTTCCTGCTTCCCAAACTGAAGACAAGTTGCTCAAATCTTAACTTAGATTGATAATTTCGTCATTTTATTTA